>CAMZMU010000047.1:58537661-58707643 GCA_947311845.1 Poa pratensis | reverse complement strand
TGTAACATCCCAAAATTATTATCAGGATTATATTCCAAAAATGAGAGCCAACAAAACTTTTGTTGCTTATTGTATGTTAATTGCTTTTGTTACTTGAGATGTTGTTCTTGCTGTTTGTATGGTGTTTGCACTAGTGAACACTAGTAAGAAGAAAGAAAACAAAATAAAAATCAAAGCAAGAAAAATAAAAAGTGACAAGTTGTCACATAAAAAACTCCAAGTGACAACTCAATTATTTCAAACCAAAGTCAGTGGAGATGTATGTCAACACTCCCCATTTGTTCCTACCAACTTTCCCCTCTCAAATATTATTTTTGAACTAGTTTTGAAATTAAAATAAAAAAACAATTGAAATAAATTCAAATAACATAAACAAAGTACTATAAAAGAAAATGTTTCAAAACATTTTATTATTTTATGCCAATTTTTGTGAGCTTCTGTACATTATGGGAAGGCCCCACAAATTTTTGCAAATTTTCTAAAATTTTAAATACCCTAATTAAATCCTAGAAAACCTTCTGGTTTTAACAGAAGGGACAAAACAGAAAATAAAAAAAGAAGCAGAGAGGAGGCAGGGGGTTTTCTGCGAAAATGTCATCCCCCTACCTCTCTCCCTCGCCCCGACGTGCCGCCGTGTCGCCTCCACCGTCGCGCCGTTTCCGAGCCGCCAGGCCCCCCTTGCGCGCGCCGAGCCTCTGCTGTCTCTGCACCGCAGGAAGAAAACGGCACCTCTCCCGTCGCCTAACGCCGATGTTCCCCGACGACCGCCGCGGATGCATTGGACGCGCCGAGCAAATTGGTCCCCGTCCTCTGCTTCCCGACACGCACCACTCCTCTAGATGATTCTAGAACCTCGCCGGACCCCGTTAAGCCCCAAGCCGCCACGAGCCTCTGCACCCTCGCCGGGTAATCGCCGAAATGGTCGCCGTGGACGCGCAATTGGCCGCCGCCGTAGACCCCGACCATCGTGGACCGCCCCGAGCTATAAAAGCACCCGAGACCTCACTGGAACACCACACCTCCCCCTCGAGCTTTCCCTCGCCTCAATTTCGTCTGTGCACCGCCGGAGGGCAGTGCACTGCCGCACCCGACGCCGCCGTTGAGGTCGAACACCACCACAACGCCACACCCTCCCATTCTTCCCTCTGACCCCTCTACGCTGTTGCCCAAGCTCACCGCACTCACCCAGGCTTCTTTTCCCTCTTTTTAGCACACGGACGCGACCCCGAAGCTCCGCCGAAGTTGCTGCCCGACGCCGACGAAGAGCGCGACATCGCCGCCGTCGACAGAGACTTCCCCAGCAACTGCCGCTCGCACCATCGTCTTCCCCGAGCCGCCGCCGTCGATTCGCGTCATCGCCGCTTCCTCCCGAGCCCCTAGGTGAGAGATCCGTCCACCTCGCCGTCGCCGGCGCGGCAGCGCCGCTCGTTTTAGGTCGTCGCCGATGGCGACCTCCGTGAGCCGTTGGATCGAAGATCTACGGCCACGTACCGCTTCGTGTTAAGTTAGACTGCCATGTGGGTCCCACTGTCATAATTTTAATCTTTTCCCTCGCGCGCGTACCGTTTCGCTGAGTCACTGACGGGTAGGACCCACCCGTCAGGGATTTCAACATTATCCACAACAGTGGATTTTTCTAATTTGAATTCTCTGAAATTCTCAGTACTGATGTCAACTTTAAAATTAAATATCTCGAGATTTAGGAATCCAAATAAATCAAACTCAAATGTTCTGGAAAGCTTATGAAATTGTTTAACCAACACAATTGGTCTCAGTCATTTAATTAAATAATTAAAAAGTATTATTGAAAATGCCACAGAAGGTTTAAAATCTAAACTTGTTTGTTTCTGATACTCTGTTAGTCCAAATAATTCCAAACCAATTTTGCTAGCTTAGTACTGCCTTGTGTTAGCTCCCCTAATTTTGGTAGAATTAATTAAGTAGTATAAATTGGACTTTAAGATAAACCCTTCGGACTAAAACAGACTATGTTTATTGGTTGATCCAAATGAGTTAGGACCAATTTTGTTAGCTCACATATACCATGTTTAGTTACCCCTAAAAGGGTTTAATTTTTGGAACAATATAATTTAATTGGTAGCTAAAACTTGATTATTAAGCTACTGGATTCAATCCAATGTGTAGGGAGTTTGGTAACTCCAAATGATCCAATTCAAATTGGGTTGTATTCTACACATCAGTGGCTTTCCATAGAATTTTAGTTTGTATTTTTGTGACCAACAGAACTCAAGTTGTGGAATTAAACATGAATAACTAGTTTCTGCCATAATTTGGACTTAATTAAATAATGTTTAATTCAATTTATTTGAAAACCAAATTGTGTGGTTTGATGTGTGCAGTAGCCAATTGTGATGTTAATGATGGTTATGTTGAGGTGATTGCTTGTATAGCTTAGTGATTGTTTGTATTGTTTGTTTGTTAATTAGACGAGAACGTTGTCGGATATATCGAGGAAGGAGAGTTTGCTGAATTTGAAGAACAAGAGCAAGATCACTTTGCCAAGCAAGGCAAGCTATTCTCTGAGCTTGCACTACCAACATATGCATCTACTTTCATAATATGTTTACTCTCAAAGCAAGATTTACAAAACCCATTTCAAAAATATATGGATATTATTTTGCCACCCTATGTAGTAGTTTATATAAAACTTTAGGATGGGAAAACAATGTTGTTTATTCAAAACTCCTTTGAAATGTCTTGTGAGTTTATGGAACGACGAGATGTCGGTGCTGTGTTGGAAAGGTGGAAAAATGGTGATGTTTGTGAAAAATGCACAGTGTCCTAGTACTATGGAAACCAATCCTACCCTGTGCGACCACATTTACCACATATGGGAAAAGGCGTAGTCATGTAGTTTGCTCTTATTAGTATGGGATACCTCATCGACGGAGATGACTCCGTTATGCATGAGGGGATGGTCCGAGGATCTACCCCCTGACCCGGGTCCTCACACAAGTTGGTGGGGAGGATAGAAGGTTCCACCATAAACCGCCGGACAAAACTATGAGTCCTCACACTTAGGGTTTCTGACGGGAAACCGGACTGGGTGTCGATGGAAAGTGTCATATGGGAAGGATCCTATACTAGCATGAGCAAATAAGAGGCTATGGCCGGCGGCTTACTTCGCATACACCTGGTATGGCGAGACGTGGCAGACACGATGAGTTGCCGGATGGATGTGGGTTAAAAGCGTGCTACCTCTGCAGAGTGTTAAAACTATTCGAATAGCCGAGTCCTCGGATATGGACAATTGGGAGACTGTCCTAAGACCTTGTGCAAGTTTTAAAAAGGTTTTGAGTTTTTAAAAGAAAAATGAAGTGGAGATTGTTTCCTACACCTATACCAACGGATCGGTATGAGGTGGTGGATGAAAGTGGACCATGACGGGCTATGGTCGGGAAAGGAGAGTTTTGGAAAAACAGATGAAAAAGGTGACTTCTTTAAAGATAGTTATAAACTCTTCTTACCTTTTTCAATAAAGATATAGAGATGTTTTAAATAAGAAAAGTTGTCAACTAAAATAAAACTGGTGCATACTCATGTTGGGATAGTTTGCGAGTACATTCAAATGTACTCATATTGGTTTCGTCCCTGGCTATTGTCCTAGCCAGACTACGAGGAGGAACACTACGCAGAGCAGGAATATGGCGACTTCTACGCCAACTAAGGATCTCCACAAGTCAGCTGCCTGTCGGGTCGTCATCGTTAGAATATGATGTCGATTACGCCGTAGCTTCCGCTGATATATTTGGTTTGGCCCATGAAGGCACCTATGTAAGAACTTGGTCTAAATGACCATTTATGTAAGACTTTTATTCGGTACTGTAATGGATGTAAACTTTGGTATCCAATTCGGATTATGTGCAACGACAGACTGATCACGGGATCGTTGTGTTAAGCATAATCGGGTATTTCGGACAGCTAGTCCGGGGTCCCCACAGACTTGGTATCAGAGCCATCCTGACTTTAGGAAACCTTAGTTAGCATGGTCGTTTGTCAAATGTTACAAAAGATGATTTCTAAAAAGAAAGGAATGAAGTATTTTCGAAAATTGCTTACCTCCAATCCTCTTACTCATGCAAAATTTTACTCTCATTAAATGTTACATTTTCCTTAGTATCCCTAAAATTTTGTACACCTCTCATTAAGTTTAAAATTTGACTCACTTGTTGCCCTACTATATTAAAATTTTGATTTACTTGTCATCTAACTAACTTAAAATTTTGCTTAAAAACTGTAGATGGCACTCCACTGGACCGAGTTCGTTCAGCTGGAGAAGGACAGCAAGCTGACGTTTGAGAGGGACTTGTTCGAGTTGACCAAGCTGTTAGGTCGCCCCGCTCCAGAGTTTGAGGGAGCTCAGATTGATGTTCACGGTGTTGGAAGGCTGAGCTGGCTCATCAGATCGTCAGTTCGCAGGAACATCAAGTCTCCCAATTCCGGACACTCATCTTCACCACCAAGGAGGCCACCTGGGTTGACGGTCTCTGTACTGCTACACAGAGGATGCTATCCCGACTTTGTGAGGAGCACAAGGCGGAGTTAGTAGACTCCCGGTTCCGGTTCTACGGGAGGCGCAACTGTGATGGACACCCTACTCCTTCACCTTACCACCCGATGTTTGGGAGCTACATCATGGACATGGAGATCTTACTTCAGTGCACTCAGGATGATCTGTTGCGCACTAGGATTCAGCTCCACTTCGACCGCGAGTCGCTCGTTGAGCTTCGCGAGAACGAGATGAAGCTGATGGTGGAGAAGGTTGCTCTTCTCAGGAAGAGGGCCCAGCTGAGGAAGACTATCGTGAAGCTCCGCACGAAGGTGGCAGAGCAGGATGGACTGATTGAGGATCTTGAGCACCATACTGACGAGATGGAGGAGGAGGGCGAGGATCTCCGCAAGGAGAACGACGCTTTCCTCAGTGACGATGATGACTTCGTGGAGGAGATGGACTGTGAGGAGGAGGATGATGAGGAGGAGTTAGTTGACGAGGAGGAGGAGCCACTCGAGCCAGTTCTCGAGGATGAGGAGGAGGATCCCGAGGAGCCAGCCTACCAGTCAGATGCTGACGTGTTAGAGCTGGAGGTTCCACCTCAGTAGGCGAGTGACTTGATCACTACCGCAGGATTAGGTTGACCCCCTATAGCTAGTCGAGTAGTAGCAGTGGTTCTTTTGGAAACCAGATGTTATGTTGTAAGCTTGAGGTTGTAAGCTTGATGTTGATGTGAACTCTTGATGTATTGTTTGTGAAATATAAGTATGTTTGTCTTGTTTAAAATTGTGTGAACTATTTTCATATAACTCTTAGGATTAATCAACCGCTTGAGAGATCATCTTTTCCCTTAGTCGAACTTTTCTTGCCTTGTCTCTTATACCCGGTGTGCTTCAGGATGCCACCCCGTCGCAGCAATGCGGAAGGATCAGGATCAGCACCACCACCACCGGACCCAACCCCCACCCAACTTCTCGCACTTATCATGGAGGAGCGTGAAAATGCCCGGCAAGAGCGCCAAGCTCATCTCGCTGCCTTACAACAACTCGCAGCCGCTTACAATAACAACAACAACAACAACAACAACAACAATGGTGGTAACGGCAATGGTGATGGAAACCAGCGATCTACCTTGGGTGATTTTCAGAAGACCAACCCACCCACCTACTCCAAGGGACTTCACCCACTAGAAGCCGATGATTGGCTTCGCACCATCGGCAATAATCTTGAAGTTGCTGCTGTGGGAGAAAATGAGAAAGTGCTGTATGCAACCCACTATCTCGCTGGACCTGCAAGAGCTTGGTGGGAGACTACCAAGACTCTCCAGCCAGCTGGTCATGTCATCAACTGGGCTGAGTTCCAGGAGAAGTTCCGTAAGAAGCATATTCCTTACGGACTTATTGAGAGGAAGAAGGATGAGTTCCGCAAACTGAGGCAGGGAAGTAGAGATGTGGTGGTTATCTTGAGGAGTTTACCGACTTATCTCGGTATGCTCCTGATGACACCGACAAGGAAGAGAAGAAGATGGAGCGTTTCATGAGTGGACTTCATGATGAACTTCAGTGTGCTTTGGTTATCCATGACTTCCGTGATCTGGAGTCACTTGTGGACAAAGCCATCCAGCTGGAGACCAAGCGCAAGTCGATGTATGAAGGTCGCAAGAGGAGGATGAATGCTCAGGAAGGCTCGAGCAGCCAGAAACCTCGTATCTTTCAGCAGAACACCAGGCCTGCCTATCGTCCACCCCAAGCTCCACGCCCAAATTACCCTAACCGCCCAAACAACTTCAACCGTCCCAATGACAATAACCGTCCCGGAGGAAACTTCAACAACTTCAACCGCAATCCCAATGTGATCTGCTTTGAATGCGGCAACAAGGGTCACTACTCCAAAGAATGTCCCAATCCCAAGAGGAATGTCCAGCGCCCCAATGCGCCGGCACAGAACAATGGTCAAGTCCGCAATGGAATGGAAATGGCAAGAATGCCGCACCTCGCGGAAATGCTGCTGTTGCCAAGGGTCGTCTGCACCACATCAATGCTGAAGAAGCTCAGGATGCTCCGGATGTTGTGCTGGGTACGTTCCTTGTCAACTCAGTACCTGCAACTGTTCTGTTTGATTCTGGTGCTACCCATTCATTTGTTACCCAAGAATTTGTTGCTAAGGGAGGTTTAGTTAAGAGCCTCTTACCCAAACCCATGGTCGTCCAAATCCCAGAATCCACCGTAGAGACCCAGATGTTTTGCTCCGATGTACCCCTTGAGATCAAAGGAGAGAAGTTTCCAGTAAACTTAATTGTTCTGGGAACCCAAGGCATCGATGTTATACTCGGTATGAATTGGTTAGCCAAGTACCATGGTCGATTGACTGTGCCAGAAGAGCTGTATCCATCACCACCGACAAAGAAGTAGAAGTGGAGTATGTGTCTAAAACTAGTCAACCTCACCCAGGCTGCCATGAGAGCATAGCTCGACCCGCCCTAGATGAGATCCGTGTTGTTCATCTGTTCAAGGATGTTTTCCCAGAAGAATTGCCTGGTATGCCGCCAGATAGGGATATTGAGTTCATAATTGAGCTTATTCCAGGAACATCCCCCATATCCCAAAAGCCTTATCGGATGAATCCGGAAGAACTGGTTGAGTTGAAGAAACAGTTGGCTGATATGCTAAGCAAAGGTCTTGTCCGCCCAAGCGCTTCACCATGGGGATCACCCATTATTTTTGTGGACAAGAGAGACGGTACCACACGCCTGTGTGTGGATTATCGCAAGCTGAATGACGTGACCATTAAAAACAAGTACCCTCTTCCCAAGATCGAGGATCTGTTCGATCAAATGAACGGAGCCCGAGTCTTTTCAAAGATCGATCTTCGGACAGGTTACCATCAGTTGAAGATCCGAGAGACAGATATTCCCAAGACCGCCTTCACCACTCGTTACGGGTTGTTTGAATACACCGTGATGTCTTTTGGTCTGACCAATGCCCCAGCCTATTTCATGAATCTCATGAACAAGATTTTCATGGAGTACCTCGACAAGTTCGTGGTAGTTTTCCTTGATGACATCCTTATTTATTCCAAGACCGAAGAAGAGCATGCTGAACACCTGCGTCTAGTTTTGGAGACCCTCCAAGAGCACCAACTGTATGCCAAACTTAGCAAGTGTGAGTTTTGGCTCAGTGAAGTGGCATTTCTTGGACATATTGTATCCGCTGGAGGAATTTCTGTTGACCCTGAGAAGATACAAGCCATTCTTGACTGGTTATCCCCAACCAATGTTTTTGAAATCCGAAGCTTTCTCGGACTTGCCGGTTATTACCGCAAGTTCGTCGAAGGATTTTCCAGTATAGCCAAACCTCTGACCCAACTGTTGAAGAAGGACAAGAAATTTGAATGGACTCAGAAGTGTGAGGATAGTTTCCAAGAACTGAAGAAGAAACTAACCTCAGCCCCAATCCTGATCATGCCAGACGTCACCCAGAGTTTCGACGTGTATTGCGATGCATCACGCCTCGGACTTGGTTGCGTTCTGATGCAAGAAGGCAAAGTTGTGTCGTACCTGTCCCGGCAGTTGCGACCGCATGAAGAGAATTACCCAACCCATGACTTGGAGTTAGCTGCTGTGGTCTTTGCTCTTAAGAAGTGGCGTCCCTATCTTGCGGGACATCGCTGCGAGGTCTATACAGATCACAAAAGCTTGAAGTATATTTTCACCCAGAAAGATCTGAACCTGCGACAGAGGAGATGGATGGAATTAATCAAGGATTATGATATTGGAATCCATTATCACCCCGGAAAGGCTAATGTAGTTGCCGATGCCCTTAGTCGCAAACCTTGCACCCTGAATGCCCTGATCCAAGCCGAACAGCCAGCCTTGTTCAAAGACTTCCAAGATTTTGGACTAGAGCTTGTTAGCTATGGTTATCTCGCCAATTTAGAGTTAACCCCAACCCTGTGGATCAAATCAAAGAAGCCCAGAAAGGTCATGAAAGCATAGAGGGAATTAGGAAGAAAATTTCCCTCGGCAAAGCACCCGGTTTTACCGAAGATGCTGAAGGAGTGCTGAAATTCAATGACCGTATCTGTGTGCCCAATGTCACGGAACTTAAGGAGTTAATCCTGAAGGAGGCCCATGAGACCCCTTATTCAATCCACCCCGGCGGAACCAAAATGTACCAAGACCTTCGAGAAAGATTTTGGTGGCATGGAATGAAGCGAGAGATTGGTTCATTCGTAGCCAAGTGTGATATCTGTCAGCGAGTCAAGGCTGAACATCAGCGACCCGCTGGATTGCTTCAACCTTTGAAAATTCCCGAGTGGAAGTGGGACGAGATTGGAATGGATTTTATTACCGGACTTCCAAGATCCAACCGAGGCCATGATTCCATCTGGGTCATCGTTGATCGACTGACCAAGGTTGCCCACTTTGTTCCTGTCAAGACCACTCATACCGGAGCTCAGTTAGCAGACCTGTATATTTCCAGAATAGTGAGCCTGCATGGTGTGCCTAAGAAGATTGTATCTGATAGAGGCACGCAATTCACCTCAAGATTCTGGAAATCCCTTCATGAAGCCCTCGGAACCAAGTTAGCCTTTAGCACAGCTTATCATCCCCAGACCGATGGCCAGACTGAGCGAGTGAACCAGATATTAGAGGACATGCTTCGCGCATGTGTTCTATCCTATGGTTCCAAGTGGGAAGATTGTCTTCCGTTTGCAGAGTTCTCGTACAACAACAGTTATCAGTCTAGTCTGCAAATGGCCCCTTTTGAAGCCCTTTACGGCAAGAAGTGTCGTACACCTGAATTGGTCCGATACCGGAGAGAGCAAATTGTTCGGACCAGATACCCTCCGAGAAGCTGAAGAGCAAGTTCAGCTTATTCGTGAACGTCTCAAAACTGCCCAATCCCGTCAGAAGAGTTATGCTGACACCAAGCGCCGTGATCTCACTTTCAGTGTCGGAGATTATGTGTATCTCCGAGTGACACCCCTCAAGGGAATGCAGCGTTTCCATGTCAAAGGAAAGTTAGCACCAAGGTATATTGGACCCTTCAAGGTCATTGCTCGTCGAGGAGAAGTATCCTATCAGCTGGAGTTACCCCAGGAGTTAGGAGATTATCATGATGTCTTCCACATTTCCTTGCTCCGGAAGTGTCTTGAAGTTCCTGACCAGCCTGATGTTTTCAAAAACATCGACCACCTCTCCATCGACCTGAACCAAGACCTGACTTATCGTGAGAGACCCCTCAAAATTCTCGAAGAAGATGTTCGTGTTACCCGAAGACGTGCGATCAAGTTTTACAAAGTCCAGTGGACTAACCACTCTGAAGAAGAAGCAACTTGGGAACGCGAAGATTATCTTAGAAGCGAATTCCCAGACCTCCTTAAAACCTAAGCCTAGCAAATCTCGGGACGAGATTTATTTTAAGGGGGGGAGGATTGTAACATCCCAAAATTATTATCAGGATTATATTCCAAAAATGAGAGCCAACAAAAACTTTTGTTGCTTATTGTATGTTAATTGCTTTTGTTACTTGAGATGTTGTTCTTGCTGTTTGTATGGGTGTTTGCACTAGTGAACACTAGTAAGAAGAAAGAAAACAAAATATAAAATCAAAGCAAGAAAAATAAAAGTGACAAGTTGTCACATAAAAATCTCCAAGTGACCAACTCAATTATTTTCAAACCAAAGTCAGTGGAGATGTAATGTCAACACTCCCCATTTTGTTCCTACCACTTTCCCCTCTCAAATATTATTTTTGAACTAGTTTTGAAATTCTAAAATAAAAACAATTGAAATAAATTCAAATAACATAAACAAAGTACTATAAAAGAAAATGTTTCAAAACATTTTATTATTTTATGCCAATTTTTGTGGAGCTTCTGTACATTATGGGAAGGCCCCACAAATTTTTGCAAATTTTTCTAAAATGTTTAAATACCCTAATTAAATCCTAGAAAACCTTCTGGTTTTAACAGAAGGACTAAAACAGAAATAAAAAAAGAAGCAGAGAGGAGGCAGGGGGTTTTCTGCGAAAATGTCATCCCCTACCTCTCTCCCTCGCCCCGACGTGCCGCCGTGTCGCCTCCACCGTCGTCGCCGTTTCCGAGCCGCCCAGGCCCCCCCTGCGCGCGCGCCCGGAGCCTCTGCTGTCTCTGCACCGCAGGGAAGAAAACGGGCACCTCTCCCGTCGCCTTAACGCCGATGTTCCCCGACGACCGCCGCGGATGCATTGGACGGCGCCGAGCTAATTGGCCCCCGTCTCTGCTTCCCGACACGCACCACTCCTCTAGATGATTCTAGAACCTCGCCGGACCCCGTTAAGCCCCAAGCCGCCACGAGCCTCTGCACCCTCGCCGGGTAATCGCCGAAATGGTCGCCGTGGACGCGCAATGGCCGCCGCCGTAGACCCCGACCATCGTGGACCGCCCCGAGCTTATAAAAGCACCCGAGACCTCACTGGAACACCACACCTCCCCTCGAGCTTTCCCTCGCCTCAATTTCGTCTGTGCACCGCCGGAGGGCAGTGCACTGCCGCACCCGACGCCGCCGTTGAGGTCGAACACCACCACAACGCCACACCCTCCCATTCTTCCCTCTGACCCCTCTACGCTGTTGCCCAAGCTCACCGCACTCACCCAGGCTTCTTTTCCCTCTTTTTAGCACACGGACGCGACCCCGAAGCTCCGCCGAAGTTGCTGCCCGACGCCGACGAAGAGCGCGACATCGCCGCCGTCGACAGAGACTTCCCCAGCAACTGCCGCTCGCACCATCGTCTTCCCCGAGCCGCCGCCGTCGATTCGCGTCATCGCCGCTTCCTCCCGAGCCCCTAGGTGAGAGATCCGTCCACCTCGCCGTCGCCGGCGCGGCAGCGCCGCTCGTTTTAGGTCGTCGCCGATGGCGACCTCCGTGAGCCGTTGGATCGAAGATCTACGGCCACGTACCGCTTCGTGTTAAGTTAGACTGCCATGTGGGTCCCACTGTCATAATTTTAATCTTTTCCCTCGCGCGCGTACCGTTTCGCTGAGTCACTGACGGGTAGGACCCACCCGTCAGGGATTTCAACATTATCCACAACAGTGGATTTTTCTAATTTGAATTCTCTGAAATTCTCAGTACTGATGTCAACTTTAAAATTAAATATCTCGAGATTTAGGAATCCAAATAAATCAAACTCAAATGTTCTGGAAAGCTTATGAAATTGTTTAACCAACACAATTGGTCTCAGTCATTTAATTAAATAATTAAAAAGTATTATTGAAAATGCCACAGAAGGTTTAAAATCTAAACTTGTTTGTTTCTGATACTCTGTTAGTCCAAATAATTCCAAACCAATTTTGCTAGCTTAGTACTGCCTTGTGTTAGCTCCCCTAATTTTGGTAGAATTAATTAAGTAGTATAAATTGTGGACTTTAAGATAAACCCTTCTGGACTAAAACAGACCATTATGTTTATTGGTTGATCCAAATGAGTTAGGACCAATTTTGTTAGCTCACATATATCCATGTTTAGTTACCCCTAAAAGGGTTTAATTTTTGGAACAATATAATTTAATTGGTAGCTAAAACTTGATTATTAAGCTACTGGATTCAATCCAATGTGTAGGGAGTTTGGTAACTCCAAATGATCCAATTCAAATTGGGTTGTATTCTACACATCAGTGGCTTTCCATAGAATTTTAGTTTGTATTTTTGTGACCAACAGAACTCAAGTTGTGGAATTAAACATGAATAAC
This sequence comes from Poa pratensis, assembly GCA_947311845.1. Taxonomy (NCBI): domain Eukaryota; kingdom Viridiplantae; phylum Streptophyta; class Magnoliopsida; order Poales; family Poaceae; genus Poa; species Poa pratensis. The sequence continues at coordinate 58,695,397 of CAMZMU010000047.1, read as the reverse complement.
TAGTTTCTGCCATAATTTGGACTTAATTAAATAATGTTTAATTCAATTTATTTGAAAACCAAATTGTGTGGTTTGATGTGTGCAGTAGCCAATTGTGATGTTAATGATGGTTATGTTGAGGTGATTGCTTGTATAGCTTAGTGATTGTTTGTATTGTTTGTTTGTTAATTAGACGAGAACGTTGTCGGATATATCGAGGAAGGAGAGTTTGCTGAATTTGAAGAACAAGAGCAAGATCACTTTGCCAAGCAAGGCAAGCTATTCTCTGAGCTTGCACTACCAACATATGCATCTACTTTCATAATATGTTTACTCTCAAAGCAAGATTTACAAAACCCATTTCAAAAATATATGGATATTATTTTGCCACCCTATGTAGTAGTTTATATAAAACTTTAGGATGGGAAAACAATGTTGTTTATTCAAAACTCCTTTGAAATGTCTTGTGAGTTTATGGAACGACGAGATGTCGGTGCTGTGTTGGAAAGGTGGAAAAATGGTGATGTTTGTGAAAAATGCACAGTGTCCTAGTACTATGGAAACCAATCCTACCCTGTGCGACCACATTTACCACATATGGGAAAAGGCGTAGTCATGTAGTTTGCTCTTATTAGTATGGGATACCTCATCGACGGAGATGACTCCGTTATGCATGAGGGGATGGTCCGAGGATCTACCCCCTGACCCGGGTCCTCACACAAGTTGGTGGGGAGGATAGAAGGTTCCACCATAAACCGCCGGACAAAACTATGAGTCCTCACACTTAGGGTTTCTGACGGGAAACCGGACTGGGTGTCGATGGAAAGTGTCATATGGGAAGGATCCTATACTAGCATGAGCAAATAAGAGGCTATGGCCGGCGGCTTACTTCGCATACACCTGGTATGGCGAGACGTGGCAGACACGATGAGTTGCCGGATGGATGTGGGTTAAAAGCGTGCTACCTCTGCAGAGTGTTAAAAACTATTCGAATAGCCGAGTCCTCGGATATGGACAATTGGGAGACTGTCCTAAGACCTTGTGCAAGTTTTAAAAAGGTTTTGAGTTTTTAAAAGAAAAATGAAGTGGAGATTGTTTCCTACACCTATACCAACGGATCGGTATGAGGTGGTGGAAGAAAGTGGACCATGACGGGCTATGGTCGGGAAAAAGGAGAAGTTTTGGAAAAACAGATGAAAAAGGTGACTTCTTTAAAGATAGTTATAAAGCTCTTCTTACCTTTTTCAATAAAGATATAGAGATGTTTTAAATAAGAAAAGTTGTCAACTAAAATAAAACTGGTGCATACTCATGTTGGGATAGTTTGCGAGTACATTCAAATGTACTCATATTGGTTTCGTCCCTGGCTATTGTCCTAGCCAGACTACGAGGAGGAACACTACGCAGAGCAGGAATATGGCGACTTCTACGCCAACTAAGGATCTCCACAAGTCAGCTGCCTGTCGGGTCGTCATCGTTAGAATAATGTCGATTACGCCGTAGCTTCCGCTGATATATTTGGTTTGGCCCATGAAGGCACCTATGTAAGAACTTGGTCTAAATGACCATTTATGTAAGACTTTCTATTCGGTACTGCAATGGATGTAAACTTTGGTATCCAATTCGGATTATGTGCAACGACAGACTGATCACGGGATCGTTGTGTTAAGCATAATCGGGTATTTCGGACAGCTAGTCCGGGGTCCCCACAGGTTGTTCTGGAGTTTCTTCTCTGATTCTTCTGCTTCCAAGGTCTTCCTGATAGCATGTTGCATCCCCTCTTGTATTTGCTGCCTAACTTGCTGCACTATGGAATAGAGTTGACATTGTGATGGGATATGATTTGTTGCCTCACACAAAAAGCAAGTAACTAGGGTTGTGGGACATCCGTCTTGGATAGAGACACCATGGGGCCACTCGTCATGACATTCCTTGGATGTGTGTCCTATTTCTCCACATGTCTGGCAGGCTTGAGGTTTTCTCAAAACACTTCCTTTGAATTTCGTGTTACCTATGTCAATCTGTGGTGTTTTGGTGTTACTGTTGGCCATGTGGTGACGCATCAGCTGCACAATGTGGGTCTGATTATCCAACAGTTGTTGCATCCCTTGGGGTAACTCTTTGTTGCAGTTGTTGACTTGATTTTGGGCCATGAGTTGCATCAGCTGACTGTGAGCTTCTAATAGTTGCATTACATTTGTCATCTCATCATCGTTGATACTTTGGCAAGGCATCTGTTTAGGTTTAGCATAGATGAGTAAAAGATAGACAGATCTAAGAGAAATATTCCTACCCATACAAGCAATTTGACACAAACAACCACACATCATAATAACGCACAACTTTTGAGGTAACCAAACTAGTCGTTTTTGGATCGGAGTACACCTAGGGTATGGGGAAACAATTTGATAGTACTGCCATACCACAATTTGATAGGTCAATACATCAACATGGTTTCTTTAATCTAATACATAAGGGGGTCTATTCTATCTCCTTCTTGAGTGTATCGAGTTCTTCCTCTATTTCCTTGAGTTCATCAAGGTATTTCTGAGTGTTGTGAAGTCTAAATTGAAGTCTTCCTCCAAGGTGCTCGATGGCCTCCCATGCTGCACTTCTTGCTGAATCAAAGAATGATGTTCGAATTATTGGGTTTGTGAACATGTAGAAACCTTTGGTCTTGTGGTCATCGTCTTTGTTCTTGTATAGATGGAGTTGTACCCACCAGTACTCTTGACCTTCACCCATGAAAGGAAAACCTTTGTAGACTGCTGCTCCTTCAAGTCCCATGCTCAGCATGAGGTCCTTCAAAGCTTTTGGAAACTCAGTCTCACATTCCAAGGTCATGGTCATTGCTGGACCTTTCTTGAGTGATTCCAGGAGGCGGGACATCTATAAATAAGAGAAGGCATTTAGAACACGAATAGTTAAGAAGTTACAAGAATGATATCCAAAGTTTTAGGCAAAGAACAAATAAAATTTTGTCCTATGGGCTTTCTTATTTCTAACCAAGGGTTTCGAACCTACAGGCAACACAGTGCTCTGATACCATCTGAAGCGCACCTGCACTTAGAAATTGGCAAGGTACCTGTGTATAGTGCAAACCCTGGATCGATTCATTTGCACACACAGTCTAAGATGAAATATCACAGCATTGTATCAATTATTACACGTGTATCCAGTACTTAGGAAAATATCCTTTACAAATTGCATAGCACGAAGCTAGCTTTGAAGAGTAAAGCAGCGGAAATAATATTCTTCATGGAGTCCTCATCCTTTGCATGTGCCACAGGCGAAAACATGTTGGTTGCAGACTCGAAACCCTTAACGAAACTCACTCGTCGTCAGAACAATCTGCAACAAATAAAATTTTGCAACAGAGTGGGTCAGATACCATTAAAAATGGATCTGGCAAGTGACACTATGTGGACACTTAATGGAATAACTCTATAGACTATATGCATATTTGGCTGGTAGAGTTCAAGGCTATTTTGCATAAAAGCCAATTTTGCCTAACACTTTGTAAAACATTTTCCTCAAATTTGAGACATGGCATGAAATACATGGTCTCATCTACCCTTGTTCACCCATCAAAATTTTACTTAGAGAAAAGAGATGTTGGGAGCCTCCATTGACATCCTTGATCAGCTGCTTGAATTGTCCGTAACCGGGGACACGGCTAAGTACTTAGTTTTTAAACTCTGCAGAGGTTGTGCACTTTCACCATTAGACCAACAAACCCAAACTATCCTCAAGCACTCAAATTGTGCTAAGGAAAAGGAGAGAGTTGAGACGAGACTTTTCAGAAGCATTTTCCCATCCCATACCGCCTTGACGCGCTCCCATCTAACCTTCTACACCACCTGTCAAGTCGGGATGAGTCCACGCAACTTAATCCATCTAGCCAGAGCCCATATGACTAATGGCTGCACGGTAAGCAACTTCACTTAGAGAAACATTGGTCCCTTTAATACCTTGGGTGGCAATCCACAAGTGAATAAACACTCAACTCTGGCAGCCATGCAATCCCAAATCCACCCAGGTGATAAATTAACTTAGTAGAATTTAATCTTTGAATAAAACAAATTTGCATAGCATCAATAATTCTACCAAGTTATCAATAGGATTCTAGACACAACTAGTGTAAAGGAGATAGTAGTTTTAGCATAGCAATACTATCCTACACATGCATATAAGGAAATACACTAAGTCATGCATAGAAAAATACTTAGGAATTTTATGGGGGTGTGCCACTTGCCTTGGCAATAGGGAGTGTAGTAGTAGCAGTTGCAACCACCTTCGTATCTCTCCGAAATTTCTAACACATCAAACAAACCACAAGTAAACATACAATCATAAATGCAACACTTAGAAAAATATGACATGCATGGAATGCAAAATGATACACATAATTATGATGAAAAGACATACAAAACAAATTAAGGAAAAGGACATAAAATAACTTAATCCCATTGGCTAAGGCAAGGTCAAGATTGAGCAAGAAATAACAACTTGAAAAGTTGCAAGGTTAGTTTAAATCTTCATACGTTTGATCTTCAAAACATCTTCAACTCCTTTGTATTCTTCAATGGTCTTCAATTAGTACTCTATGAATTTAGTCTTAAACACCAAGGACTTGGTCTATGTCCAAGGTGAGACAAAATAGAAAGAAAGAGAAGATAGAAAGAAAGTAGTTGGTCTTCCAAGAATCTTCTCCTTGCTTCCTTGTAGCTTTCCTTGATGCGATGACTTCATTGCACTTTGTAGACTTGATGGTTCTGAAGACTTGATTTTGTTGGCAGCATCCAGGTTGGTCTTGAATATAACTTAGCCACCATGAAGTAGGAAGAAAAGAGGGAAAGGAAAGAAAGACTTAGAAAAATGTAGGTGGTTGGTCTTCATGAACTTCTTCTTGATTTTCTTCTAAGTACTTTTACTTCTTGGAGATGCTTCTGGAGTCTTGTTTTCTTGGCTAAGTCCTTCATTGGTTTCCACTAATTCTAACTTAGTAGAATTTGGCTAGGAGGGTGTTGGCACCGAAAACTGTCCAGCGCAACACCAGGATGATCGTCGTGCTTTCGTGACGACGGACGGATGTTTTACGAGCAAAACAACAAAGGGTTCCCCTCACTTTCGTGGAGGAGAGAGCCGACCGTTTTACAGGCAAAACGGCAAAGGATCGCCACGCCCTAGGGCTGCTAGAACATGGCGGAGAAACGAACCAGAACGATACAGAAAACGATAAAGGAAAAAGTAAGCAGAACGTAAAGATAAATTGTATTGTTTCGATTGTGTCTCCTTTTTCCAATCGGCCATATGCCCATAATATATAGGCAGCCAGGTCTTCGGCAAATACACGGTTTGCTTTCTTAGCGTACAAGCCAATAATATATTCTAAGTTTGATTCGGTCACCGCCTAAACAGGTACGTGATATTACCTTAATTAGTTCGAGTACAACCGAATCGATTAGAAATTGTACGCCTCCTTCACGTAACTTGATAGCCTCCTGAACAGCCACAGCTTACATGTATTACGTGACACCTCCTGGCCATATTCACGTGGAAGCACTCCTTGCTTATGTCTAAAATATTCCGGCCAGGATGCTAATGATTCCAAATTACCGTTGATCATGCATGTGATCTTCCCTGATGATTCTTCCTGCGTGACCTTGTAAATTCAGGTTGGCACCTGAATTCTCCAAGCCCTTGTCCTTGGTAGCATGTGCAGCTCAAATCACCTCTGGTTGTAGCTAGGACTTGTCCTGGGCACCTCTAGAACTTAGCTCAACGTATCCCAGAATCCATCGAGGACTTGTCCTGCTACGTGCTAGTCTATGCAACACTCCATATATTTGTTGCGAGTAAATAGCTTCGTATACTTGGTCTGCCGCCACGGCATTTGTACTGCACTCCGATGAAGCCTGCATTTGAACTAAACCACAGCTCCGAATATATATGTCAACTAATAATCAATACATAACCATTTAAATTAATTTGGCCGATCATACAATCTAGCTAGCCAAATTAGGTCATCAACACATGCCCCCCTGTTTTTGGTATAACTAATACAATTGAATTTACCAAAAACACTATAATACTTTAGGACGATGTTAATAACTTCACATGCCGAAGACAATGTTCAGAGAACACATCGGCCAAAATTTTGCTTACGGTGATTTCTAAAATAACTCACCACCCATATTTTCTTAGGGCGATATTTGAAATAAGATATCGGCCATTGTATCATCAAATCATTGTAATCTATTGCCGATAAATCATTTTATCCGGCCACTCTAAGAGCATGTAACTTAAACTTCAAAGAATCGAAGCAATTTAATTATAACCCATCTATTATTCGGCGATAAAAACTCATCAACCAAGAATATCTAAAATTGACACCGAAATTTCCTATCTCTTATCTGACTTGGACTTTTAAATAAATAACTAAAGAAATTCTCAAATCATTAAGTTCTAAGTTGCTTGGTAATTCGGTTGTTTTTCATGTACCGAATCTATTTTGCAACATGCTGCTTGTCGCTGAATTAAACCCAACCAGCTACACATAACGTCCAACGGGCTTGACCTTTTTCAAACAACGGCTAGCATCGGTCTGTCTAATATGAAGAATTTGTCTCCGCTATAACCAGATGCCTGCTGTACTACTCACAACAAATCATTAGAAACCTCAATATGTGTAGCACCTATTGAAAATAAAATTCTAGCATGAATTGCAAATATATTCGGCCTTTTTATTTGTGCAAGATTTCCTAAGTGGCACGAGGCTTCAAAACAATATCATGGAGAAATAACTAAACAACACCAACGTATTGGCCATTGCTTCTAGAGCTGAATCTACAAAATGCAATCTCCATGGTACTAAAGAGACAAGACTAAAAAGAATATTATGCTCAACACTGATAAAATTAAAACAATTTGGCCGTTCACAGATTTAAAAGATTCATAAGCCAAATTATCAAAGCACAAATTCTAATGAGCACATACCTTGTCTCGGTTCCCAATAACTCTAAGGACGATGATAGAAACACACCGGCCATCTGTATTTACTTTCAAAAGATATAAACTATTCATCCATTAAAGTCTGTGCTGGCCGAAATTCTTGATGATGAGACAGAAATCTTCGGCCTTGTCGCTTGTTGATTTTATTATTTTTGTTCTCCATCTTTGTCGCTCTTTTCACAACAGGAGCTTGCACATCTTTCTTGCCTTGAGGTTCTCCTTTAGGAACCCACGCCATGTTCTTGCTTTTTAGCTTTTCAGCACTAAGCCGTTTCAGCTTCTTTTCTTGCCAACTTGATAAACCGAGTGGGCGTCCCGGCTGTGATTTTGTTTTGCATTGTGGCAAATCTTTTTTAATCTTGGGCACTTTCAACTTGGCTTGTTTTGACTCGACAATTGGGTCTTTGAAAGTTACTCGCTTCACTTCCTTGCCCATAGTAGCCAATGTCAATTCAATTGGCTTTTCATTATTTGGTGTTGAGTCTGAAGTAGCACACTTGCGTCCATCTTTTTTGACTCGGTATACTTGCTTAACTACTTCTTTCTTCACCCATGAGCCCCGGACCGATTCCTTTTTAGTGACACGGTCTTTGTCAAATGACTGTTGATCACTTGTTGATCTTTTTGGAGCTGCAAAATTTGGACGAGATGATCTATAATTAGATGGATAACGTGCCCGTGAGTCGTACCTTTCCCATGGTGGATATGAATAAAAATCAGCGTAGGGAGGTATCCATGACATCGGCATTGGTGGCCCAAAAGGATAATACGAATTTGTTGCATTGAATTCATCCATTCGCCAATCCCTGTCCTTAGACTTTCGCCTTGGGGGTGATCTTGATGCTTTTGCACTACCTGACCGATAAGCACTTTTTGCTTCATTCTCTTTTTGATATTTTTCCAATAGCTGCTCAAAAGTGACTTTTGATTTCTTCCCTTTGTGCTTATCACGGCCTTTCTCTTTCTTGGTTTGGCATGCATCGATCTTTGGATTTTTGTGTTGCCCCCCAGTGCTAGATGTCTTCGTTATAGCTTTAATGGAATCTTCGCCTTCAAGATCATTTTTGATATGCTCTTCAACAATCTCTTCACTTGTAGGCGTGACCTCATAATCCTTGGTGTGTACCTGCTCATCATTACATGAATCGGCCAGAAGTAACCGATGCAATATATTTTGTTTATCATATTTTAATCGTCCTTTATCAACGGCCGATTGTACTATTTGATGAAACATGTTGCAATTATCAATACTATGATCAAACGAATCATGCAACTTGCAATACACTCGTCCTCGTAATGATGGCATAACGTTGTGATCAAGAATTCTAATATAATCATTTTCTAGCAATATATCAAAGATATGATCACACATGCTCAACTTGAAGTTATACCTTTTATCTTCTAGCCGATCTTGTGGTGAGAACGGCTCTGAAATTGAGTAACCAAATGGTTTAGAATTTACCTCACCCCATTCGGCCATGAATTGTTCTTCACACTCTTTTTCCGATGTCTTTGAATACACACTTATACTAGCATCGGCTCTCTTGCAAAACTCTAAACTTGGCTTTATATTTCTGAAATCAAAATAATTAGAGCACATATGTCTCACTTGAAACCACACGTTTGCCAAGTATGAAATAAGCAAAGCTAGCCACGTGTACATAAAATGCATGGCATTGTGAATCAATATCATTGTACGACATGGATCACAGTACCTCATTAAACTTGACTTTATGTTTCTGGAACCGAAACAATTAAAGCACGCATGTCTCACTAGAGACCAAATGTAAGCCAAGTGTGAAACAAGCAAAGCTACCCATGTAGATATAACATGCATATGAAATACTGGGGAAAACTTTGACTGTAATAATTTGTTATTATCGGTCTCTCTAAATGGCACAATATGTTGACCGATATACTTTGTAAGAATTTTATTAGCAACAACTAAATTACTTCTCTCGATTGGTCTTTCAAAGCTTATAAGAATTTTGCTAATAGATGCATCAATAATAAAGTTTTGACCAAATCGGAAAATAAGTAAATTATCTGTTACTTTGAAGACGTTGGCATAGTATGATGATGACATAACCTGAAAAATACCTTGCTCCGCCTCTAGATAATTCTCCAACGCCTTGTCTTCTTCTTTCTCTGGTTTTTGTGCTTCTTCACTTTGATGTTCTTTGTCAACCGAACATTGTTCGGCTATGGTTTCCTTTTCTTCATGTTCATCGTTAGCCGAATTTTGTTCGGCTATATTTTCTTCTTCTTGATGCTCATCAACTTCTCTGGCACGAAACTCGTAGGGCAGCATGACAACGCCCTTACCTCCAGAAAAATCAAACATAGCAACTTCGCTATGCTCATCATCCTCTTGATCATTGAAGCTCGCTTCTTTTGATTCAACAGATTCGTCCAATGTATTTTTGTACTCGGCTTTTTCCATAACCGAATTAACCATACTAGATGAATCATCTGTCTTGTCTTTATAAATTTCATTACCTTGCAAAGCTTCTTCCTTTATGAGCTGAGTGCCGAATGTATGAGAAGTGCTTGGCGTCGTTACTTTTTTGATGATGCCGTTCTTTGTCCTGACGTATTGCTTTAACTTCTCAGCTTTCCATTCTTCCATCTCCCGCTCAATCTCACGTTCCGTCTCTCGCCAGTCATCTTCACATAAATCGTCAAGCGTGACGGCGAGCCGGTCATCCTCAATCTCACGCTCAACCTCACGTTCAGCTTCCTTCGGCCACGGGTTGCCGAAATCCTGCAATTGTGTAGAGGACGTACCACACGCTGCAACACTGGATGAGAACACATTAGTTTCTACCGAATTTTCTATTCGGCTATAACCATTGTCAGCGTACATATCTGACTTAACTCTGCCTGAATTTAATTCGACTTCAACTGAGTCAGCTACTATAGCCGGAGCAATCTTCAGATGTAAACTGGACTCGGCATGTGCATCGTTTGCCATACTAGCCGAGTTAACCTTTATTTGTTGATTAAGTCGCAGAATCTCATCTTGAAGTATTTTCTTCATCTCGCCAAAAGACTCATTAACCAAATCTTCCAGCGATTGCCCCCCGATGCTTTCACTTTCTTTCGGCAATGTAGTGTTGCCGAAATCTTGTACTTGTACAGGGGACGTGTCGTAAGCTGCAGCACTAGACAAAGGCATATTAGCTCCTACCAAATTTCCACTTATTCGGCTATAACCATTGTAAATGTGTGAATCCGAATATTGAAAATTATTAGTTGCACATGGTACCGAAAAGTTACTAGTAGAAGGTGCAGCACATGACGGTTGAAAATAATTGGGCAAATAACTAGTAGTAGCATGTCCCATTGCCCTGTCTATCGGCATGTTTGAAGATGAACTAGCATATTGTGAATTATTTGCCGATGAATAAAAAGATGAAACACTTGTTTGCATATTATTAAAATTTCTAACATTAGGTGTTTCGTATTGATTAACCAAATTCGCCATGTTGGTCATCGGCATATGGTTTGCTGGGGTTGCCGATGCATGAGAATTCGGATCTACATGTTGCGCGTTGCTAAAATAATTTGAGGCGTATATATTATTTTGCATCGGCTCTTGCAGGTAGTTAAAACTAGGGCTAGCCGATCCAGTATGCATATCAGAATTTCTAGCAACATCAACATGAGAATAATTTGCATCTACATAAGAATACTGAGGATACATGTTACCGTTGTAGATTGCAGATCTCGATGACGCTCTCTTCGTAGCAAGAACGGGCCGGAAACCGCTCAAACTTCGTCCCCAGCGGAGTCGCCAAAATGTGTTGGCACCGAAAACTGTCCAGCGCAACACCAGGATGATCGTCGTGCTTTCGTGACGACGGACGGATGTTTTACGAGCAAAACAACAAAGGGTTCCCCTCACTTTCGTGGAGGAGAGAGCCGACCGTTTTACAGGCAAAACGGCAAAGGATCGCCACGCCCTAGGGCTGCTAGAACATGGCGGAGAAACGAACCAGAACGATACAGAAAACGATAAAGGAAAAAGTAAGCAGAACGTAAAGATAAATTGTATTGTTTCGATTGTGTCTCCTTTTTCCAATCGGCCATATGCCCATAATATATAGGCAGCCAGGTCTTCGGCAAATACACGGTTTGCTTTCTTAGCGTACAAGCCAATAATATATTCTAAGTTTGATTCGGTCACCGCCTAAACAGGTACGTGATATTACCTTAATTAGTTCGAGTACAACCGAATCGATTAGAAATTGTACGCCTCCTTCACGTAACTTGATAGCCTCCTGAACAGCCACAGCTTACATGTATTACGTGACACCTCCTGGCCATATTCACGTGGAAGCACTCCTTGCTTATGTCTAAAATATTCCGGCCAGGATGCTAATGATTCCAAATTACCGTTGATCATGCATGTGATCTTCCGTGATGATTCTTCCTGCGTGACCTTGTAAATTCAGGTTGGCACCTGAATTCTCCAAGCCCTTGTCCTTGGTAGCATGTGCAGCTCAAATCACCTCTGGTTGTAGCTAGGACTTGTCCTGGGCACCTCTAGAACTTAGCTCAACGTATCCCAGAATCCATCGAGGACTTGTCCTGCTACGTGCTAGTCTATGCAACACTCCATATATTTGTTGCGAGTAAATAGCTTCGTATACTTGGTCTGCCGCCACGGCATTTGTACTGCACTCCGATGAAGCCTGCATTTGAACTAAACCACAGCTCCGAATATATATGTCAACTAATAATCAATACATAACCATTTAAATTAATTTGGCCGATCATACAATTTAGCTAGCCAAATTAGGTCATCAACAGAGGGCTAACATGCATCACCTCAAAATTTCTAAGGAGGAATGCCATGTAAGAAATGCAAAATATTTCTAAGGACTAGAGATGCATGCCATGCCATGAAATTATTCTAAGTTAATGCAAGACAAGTAAGATGGTCCAAATATGACTAAGGACCAAAGGTCAAACAATAAGTCCAAATAATTTCTAAGGAAAAGTAAACAAAACATAGTTGCTAAATTTTCTAAGGAAAATACTTTAGAACAATAGTTGGTAAAATTTCTAAGGACTAATATTTGTCAGAGCAAGTACTTAGAATATTTTCTAAGGAAACAACTAAATTTTCAAGATGCTAAAATTTTCTAAGGACAAGATCTAGTATTAATAAAACTTTGAAAATTTCTAAGGAAATTTCTAAGGAAAAGTGTTGTCACAATTTTGTTAAATATTTTCTAAGGCAGAAAATTACTTTGTTTGGAGAGGCATATTATTTCTAAGTACTTTTGTAACTAAAGTGATCAAAATATGACTAAGTCATTTTATTAGTCGAAAATATGAAGAAAATTAATTTTAATCAATTTTAATTATTAAAATACCACCTAAAAGCATTTAATTCATATTAATTACGAAAAACATAGAAAAATACTTTTACAAAAATAATAGAGTAATCCTACGGCCAAATATTAACTAACCAAAAATATACCAATTGGAATTATTCCAAAATCAATTTTTAAAAACAAGTTATGTTCAAAATACTAATAAAGCCACTTTTGAAAATAAACAAAATTAATTCGGCAAAACATAAAATTAACTATGCCAAAAGTTTTTACGTGTCATAAGCTTTCCAAAAATATTTTATTTGTAAAATTTGGCCAAACCAATAAAAAGTAGTGATAGATCTAAGATTTAGGGTTTTTCTGCAGAACTGCCGGTCTTCGGTTGACTGTTGACTCTGACCGCTGACGTGGAGGTTGACTCGCTGACTGGGCGCTGACTTTACGGTTGACTACGAATTTTGACCAAAAATAAAGTTGCTCGGATGGAAAAACATGCTTAATGAAAGTTGTAGAGAATTGCGTGCTCTTTCTAACTATCACAAATATACCATAAGTGGATGAATAGATTGGGCACAAATCGCAAATTACCTTTCTGATCCGAAACTTCAAACTCGAAAATCTCCAAGCTCGCTTGACCAAAAGAGGTGAGGCTTGGGGCAAAAGAAAGGTCTTGATCAGGGGAACAACTTTCGTAACTACGGCCCGAAGTTTTGAGATTGTTTTCTCCTCCGAAATTCGTCAAAAGCAATCTGTATTGTACAGAGAATTCCGTACGTCAAAATCAAAAGAGTGCAATAGCAAAGTTGTAGGTAAGGGTTAGATTTAACTTCTCACCAAAGGAATTTCGATTTGAAGAACCGAGTGCGAAGAGATCTAAGAAATACGACTTCAGATCTGAAGGATGGCGATTCGAAATTCTTCCTCCACGGTTGATGAAAAGAGTTGAGGCCTCTCGGGATGGAAAGATATTGAACAGATCGACAATATTGCTTCAGGCTCCGGTGCGATTCGAGATCGTTTTGGTGGGTAAATAAACGAAATACGATTTCGCTGGTTAGGGTTTCGGTGGAACGAAAAGGGGGAAAGAGATGCCGGCGGCTACAGGGGTTTATATAGGCCAAGGGTCGGTGGAATAGCTTGGGCTCGAAGTTATGAACGCGTAGGATCAAACGGATCCGGATTTGGAGTTATATTTATCAAGAAAAAAGAGTTTAAGTGGAGAGGATTTGGAATTCTGGAAAAAATCCTCAAATTTTCATCGGTTTCGAACCGAGACAGGTTCGCTCGGTCTTGTTGGGCCGGCCTGCTCGGGCTGCGCGGCGAGCGGGCGAGCTGGGCTGAGATTAGGCCCAGTTCGGCCGAACTTCATTTTTTTTTTAAACGTTTTTCTTTTCTATTTTTTTTTTTCACAGTTTTATTTATAACTTTTGATTTTAAACTCAGAATTGATTCAAACCAGTTTTGAAAGCTTTGTAAAAATAAGGTCTTTATTTTAACACCTTCTAAAATACTTTTCCAAAACTTTCTCAAATTAAATTTGTAGAAATGTTTTAAAGGCATATATTGGCACTTAATGTCAAGTTTAGAAATAGGTTTTAAAACAAAGTTTTGGTGGCTAAAAATAAATTCAAACTCAAACCACGGTGGTAAGCATTTGAACCTAAATTATTTTCCAAACTTTTCAAAATTTGAAATTCAAATATTGCTTAAAGGTTTAATTAGATCTTTATGTTAATTTTTATAAATAGGATTTATAAAAATTCTTTTGAACTTAGATTTAAAATCCATAACCAAATATGGGTAATAAGATCCCATATCACTCAATAAGATAATTTTGCACCAAATGATTTTGTCTATAAAGAGTTTGATAAATCAAAATGGATTCAAACTCTTTTAAAATCCAAATAAATATTTTCTTTCAAAAACAAAACTATAAAACTTGAAAATAAAGAATAGGTAAGTAATAGAATATTTCCCAAAACCTACAAACAATTCACAACCAAAATTTAACACAAAGGAGTATACCACAATACTTCAAAATAATATATTGGACATAGATAGTCCTTTTAATATATTTTCTTAAATATGTTTTCAAGTGGAATTATTATTCCCACTTTTGAAATATCAAAATGCAAACAAAGCTATATGATGATGAATGCATGCATGAATTTTCTTTTCAAAGCAAAATACATAATAGTTTTCAAAAGTTTTAAATTTTTCTGATTTTTCAACTTTTGAAAAAACTTGGGATGTTACACTATTGCCCACAGGTGTCGCTTTGTTATTTAGCGGACCCAACATTTTATTAAGTGGTAATTAGAACCATGAACATGTGATAACTTCCCAACGACAACAAAGATCGACAACTTGAAGAACAACCTAAGCCAGCACTATGACTCGCAAGGCCAAACTGTCTACCAAACAAAGGCATTAAGAAGTAACCAAGGCTGTATCGGCTGCAAGGGGTAAAAAGGGGCACGAGAACTAGAGAACCGCAAAAAGGAAAGAATAGAGAGAGAGGCAAAGCGAATAACATAAAATAGGTGAGAAGGGATAAGGGCTCGCCTGTGTAACATTGCCGAAGATGAACATCATTCATCTTCTGGGTGGCACATTTATGTGCAAATATTCCAGCATGTAAACTCTTTCGTTTTGAAAAGCTGGTCCAAGCCGACACATAAAGCCAATAGTGCTGCAAATTTAAATGCCAAACTAAAGAGATTAAGATATGATCTAAAGTTTTGGAGTAAGTCCATCTCGAAGCTCTCGATCTGCATTGAAAACTGCAACAAAGCTTTGTTGGAACTGGATAATCTGGAGGATAGGAGGGGACTTACCATACCTGAAGCCAACTTCAGGAAAATACTAAAGAAGCATCTGCTGACTTTGCTTGATTATCAGCGGCAATATTGGAAGAAACGATGTACCATTCGTTGGACCAAATTTGGAGATGAGAATACAAAATTCTTCCACTCAATGGCAACTGAAAGATATAGAAGGAATTCTATTTCACAACTTACGCTGCCTGATGGTACACAAGTCACAGAACACAGAGACAAAGAAAGAGTAATTTATGATACATTCAAGGACAGGTTGGGCTCCACTACCAAACCCCCTATGCTCTTTGATTTGCCCTCTCTGATCACACCAATTGCTGGTTTGGAAGCCCTCTCTGTTCCTTTCTCAAGAGAGGAAATTGACGATGTGGTTAGAACTATGCCATCTGACAAGGCACCTGGGCCGGATGGCTTTAATGGGAAATTCCTAAAAACTTGTTGGCATATTGTGAAAGAGGACATTTATCAGTTATGTGATGATTTTCATAGTGGGAACTTGAATTTGGAAAGCATTAATACTGGTTACATCACCCTTGTGCCTAAGATTGGCTCCCCAAGCACTGTGAATGATTTCAGACCAATAACCCTGCTTAATTGCTGCCTCAAGTTAATTACCAAGCTACTTGCTAATAGACTGCAGACTCTGATCCTAAAGATTGTCCACAAAAATCAGTATGGTTTCCTCAAGGGAAGAACTATCCAGGATTGCACTGCCTGGGATTTTGAGTTTATTCACCAATGTGAAACTTCACATAGAGAGATTATTCTTTTGAAACTCGATTTTGCAAAAGCCTTTGATACTATTGATCATGGAGCCATGTTAAATATAATGAAGCACATGGGCTTTGATGCCAAGTGGCTGAAGTGGATTGAGATGATCTTTGGAAGTGGAATGTCCTCGGTTCTGCTTAATGGTGTGCCTGGCCATCAATTCTTCTGCAAAAGAGGAGTCCGACAAGGAGATCCTCTGTCGCCCCTTATCTTTGTCCTTGCGGCTGACCTCCTTCAATCAGCAATTAATAAAGCTTTTGCTGACAATCTACTGCAAGCACCTCTTGATCTTGGCTTCCATATGGATTACCCTGTCGTACAATATGCTGACGACACTATTGTGATCATGCCAGCTAGTCCCCCACAGGTTTTGGTTATGAAGTACATCTTAGACACATTTGCGAAGTCTACTGGTTTGCACATCAATTACCATAAGTCTGTCTTAATTCCGATAAACCTCGATGAACAGACAGCTCTAAATGTGGCCAATCTATTTGGCTGCACTGTTGGAAAGATGCCTTTTACCTATCTTGGCCTTCCACTTGGCACTACTAAACCCACTGTCCATGATTTGATGCCTTTAGTAGACAGGATCGAGGGAAGCTTAACTGCAAACTTTATGATGATGACATACAGTGGCAGAGTCTCGGTTATCAACTCTCTGCTCACTTCAATTGCCACTTTCATGATGTGCTCGATCAAAATCCCGCCGAAGATCTTGGAACATATTGATAAAATCAGAAGACACTGCCTCTGGAACAAAAAGACGGAAAGTGGGGATCATTGTAACCCTCTGATTGCTTGGGATAGAGTGTGCAGACCCAAAAAGAAAGGAGGAGTGGGTGTTCTGAATCTAAAAATTCAGAATGAGGCCCTGTTATTAAAATATCTCGACAAGTTCTATAACAAATTCGACACTCCCTGGGTTCACTTGGTTTGGAATTCTTATTACAGTGATAGAATTCCCCATGCTGTCGAGAGCTGTGGCTCCTTTTGGTAGAAGGACATTTTAAAGCTCACCCCATATTCCGAGGTATCACCAAGTGTAACATCCTAAATGGTGATTCCATTCTGTTTTGGAAAGACCCCTGGGGAGACGATCTAGCCTCTCTGAAATTCCCAAGAGCTTTCTCCTTTGCCTTGGACGAGGATGTATCAGGTAAAGCTTTTCTCATGGCTTACTCATTAGCAGCAAATTTTCACTTGCCTTTGTCCCCCCAGGCCTTGCAGGAAATTCGTGAGATGCAGGCTCTGGTTACTCATGTTCAGCTAAATGCCGAGACTAAGGATGAATGGAGCTATAGTTGGGGGTCCTCGAAATATACTGCTAGACAGTATTATGCCTTTTGTTTCAGAGACATCCATCCTCATGCTTCGTATAACTGGCTGTGGAAATCTAAGTGTGTCCCCAAGCTGAAATTCTTCTGTTGGTTGCTCATTAGTGACAGACTTAATACGAAGAATATGCTCCGACGTAGGCACTTCAATGTGGGTAAAAATTTCGACTGTCTGATGTGCACTAACAGCAATGAAGAAACCCTTGAACATCTATTCTTCCACTGCGATTTCAGCAGAATGTGCTGGCAGAAAATTGGCATGGCATTCCCTAATGATGTTCAGGCTGACAGGTTTCTCTTGATCGAGGAAGCTAGGAAATCTTGGCAGCGACCAATGTTCATGGATGTTTTTATCACTGCGGCCTGGAGTCTGTGGAAAGAGAGGAATAACCTGTGTTTTAACGCAGTTCAGACAGGAATCCAGTCCTGGACTAACAGATTTAAGGAGGATTTTTCACTTCTAGTTCATAGAACTAAGGAAGACCGCCACGCTTTCATTAATTCTTTTGTTGCAGCCATGTAATCTAGACACTATTAACCCCCCCTTCCCATGTAAATATTTCATCTCCCCTTTCTTTGGGGGTTTATTAATATAGAGGCAGTAGGAGTCTTTCCTACTGTCATAAGGTTCCAAAAAGAAGATGAACATCCGAAGAACTTGTCGCAGCTCACATCAACTCAACGTCCTAATCCGCGAAGAAGCAAAGCACTAAAAGAAACAACGGATGCAATACTTAATATACGGCAAAAGATCCGGCATGATCATGATATGATGCATGACATGGCAAAATGATGCGATGCAACTTATTCAATATTAAGCGGAAGCGGAGTCCCGACAACACAAATTAGGGTTCACGTTATTTTTCTACCGTCAATGTTAAATGTTGATTAGCATGGCAATAACATGGCATGGATGAGATAATTCAAATTTAAATGGAATTGGGACAATAGATATAACATATCCCATTTATTCCATATGTTACTATTAGGTGATGATGCAATTTACCACGAAACTACATGATGCACTATGCAAACAGGAACATGAATGACATGATCAGATTCCTTAGGTTTTTCTGATAAAATTTGATATAAAATACTTTTTATTTCAAAATACGGTTTAAAAGACATGATATTAGCAAAATACAAGCATTTTTTTGGAATTCCTGTAAAACAGAGCAAAACGCAGGAACTTTCTCACCACAGGAGTATCCAGCCGAGGTCACTGATCGGTAGGGCCAGGGGCTGACTTGGCGCTGACTGGGACAAGGTGCTACTGAGGAGGCGCTGACAGAGGCTGACGGGCGAGGTCAACCTGTCAGTGAGGCAAGGGAAAATAGAAGCAAAAAGGTGAGGGTTTGCCTCGTTGGGGATTCGAGAACGGGACCTCACGGGAACGGACCAAGGTGCCTACCACTGGGCTACTGCTACGGTTGATGAAGATCTGGAGGCACGCGTCCTTTTGAACCAAACAGCGACGGGAGCTGTAGGAGAAAAGAAAAGAACAAAAGTGCGACGATGGCGTTCCTGCGACGGGGTGGTCAGAGACGAGGCCGGCGAGCTCCAAAGGTGGATGATTTACTTCAAGCAGCTGCTGCAGGCGACCTCCTGGACGGCGGCGACCTCAACCGCGGCGATACTTGGGCTGGAGATCGTCGGAGGCACGCCGACGACGACGATACCTGACGGTGGCGTTGGTAGAAATAAGGACGGTCAGCGAGGTCGTCGGCAAGCGCAAACAGAGGTAGCAGAGGACGGGGAAGCGCGGGAAAAGGAGCAGGGGCTCACCGGGATGCCGAAGGAGGCGTCGGGGAGGTCAACGGAAGCCGGACGGCGAGGCCATCGCCACCGGAGCACGGCGGTCGGAGCTCAGGGATCTCGACTGGGACGTCGTTGGAGAGCACGCGAGGACGATCTGGGGGCACGGTGAGCTTCGGGGAGACGAGGCGCTCCTCACGGTAGCCTTGGCTTGGCCGGAGAGGGCGTGTGGCGGCGGCGCGTCGGCGAGGTGCTCGGTGGCCTTCTCGGTGGTCGCAGAGAAGAAACAAGGGGAGAAACAAGGATAATTAGAACAACCAGAAAAGCTGCAGTAAGTTGCACGCAGCACAAAATCCTTGTGTCATTCTTCTTCTTTCTCCATTCTTGCGCGTTCGAGAGAAGAGAGAGTTGCCAGTGCAACGACATTTGGTATCAGAGCAAGGTTTAGCTCGTCGCCATGACAAAGTCAGACATGAGCGAGTCCCCTCCTGCGAAGTCCAGAACTCCATCGGCATCGGCATCGGCGAAGAATGGTGAGCGCCGCGGACGCAGCCTGTCACGGCGTGGCAGGGACGGCGCCGACACGCGCGAGATCGTCGTGCGCGAGGTGGTGCGGGAGAGCGGCGGCGGCGGCGGGTCGATGCACCTGCCCATGCTGACTCGGACGAACTTGTAACACCCCAAAAATTCGTCCCTAATTTTAGTGGTGTTTCCTCACACCGGAAAAACTTTTTCAGGTTTCTAAATGTTTTCTTCGAACCCGTTGGTCTTTGATTTGACTTTGGTTTCGCCCTCTCAGAAAATTCTCAACCATCCTCGATCTTGTCAACCTCCACCATAATTCCAGGACATCGTTTTATCTGTTAAACGGTGATTCCAAAATCCTTCCGGTCTATTCCACAAAAGTCTCCACCGCAATTTTTGCTTGGAATAAATTCTACCAAGCTACCATATGGTTCCCCCATACATAGAGATCACTTCCACAGAAAAATATTTCATAGTCCCAAGCAATATTCCAAAGTTAAACCCTATTTCCTTTTATGTCGTTTTCGATCCAGAAATTATCCAGACACCTTCCACTCATCCAAAAATTCTACAATTTTGGGTAGGTGCATGAATCCACCTCCTGAGCATTTCACTCCACTGTCCCAACCTCATTTGAGCAATATTTGAGGTACTTTCTTTGCAGTGCTCTTTTCTTGCCTTTTTGCAACTTCCAAAAGAACCCCTATTCTTATGTCTCCAAAAATTTCAACAAAAATACCAGAGGACCCCATGTCCATATAAAGACCATCCATGCAAAAGTATTGCATACTCCAATGCAATATTTCCAAGTTATCCAATAATTTCAAAACTGCCATTTCTAGTCCAGAAATATTTTAACCAAGCTAGGAACCTCCAATAATTCCGATAAATTCAGGAAATGCATATTTTGGCATTTCCTTCATTTCATCTTTTGGAGCCAAATCTATTTGAGCAATATTTAGACCACTTCCTTTGTAAGCCCAAATTAATGCCATTTTGGGTTCTTCAAACAAACCTACACCAAGAAAACTCCAATGACCTTGATACTTGGTGATCTTGACAACATGACCCAAGGACACACAATGCCAGGAGATCACCCCAAGATGAAACATGGAACCCCATTTTTCTCAAATCATTCCATTATGGCCATTTTAGGCCATCTTATGGAAAACCATTTTCCCTTCACCCAAATGAGCTCAAACTCCACAGACATGCTCCCTACACCTAACCTAGCCAGTGGTAATTTTTGGGAATTTTTGTGAAGTGTGCAAGACCATGAACATTTCATCGAACACCTTCGGTGTTTTTAGTTTTCCAAAAATCTTATTCTGTAAAGTATCTCCTCTTTGATTGATTCTTGTTTGGTTGTGTTTGTATTTATCTTGTGAACCCCGTAGTATAGATAGTTTTGCGTTTGGAGCAATAGGTTGTCGGGAACGCACCAGTTCCGCCCGTGGCGCGCTCTGGAGCGCCAGGACGTGTCCGCCGGCTTGCCCATGTCCTCTCCCCGTCGCTCGCTGCCTCGCTGCCCTGCGGAGTGAAGCCGTGCCCGAGCCCCCCCCTCTCCCCTAGCTGCACGTAGCTCCGGCGATCCAGCCCTGCCCAGGCCCCGCGCACCCCAGCTTGACACCTCGCCGCCGACAACCACAAGACGCCGCACCGCCGCACTGTGCTCCATCAAGAACACCCGACGCCAAGCTAGAGGACGCGCCGCGCGAGCAGTAGACCTCGTGCGGAAACTATGCGTCCAGCGCGGCGCCCTCATCCCCTTATCCTCTCCACTGTGGCCGCGCGAGCAGTGCGCCATCAATGGCCGCCACCGGCCACGCACCCACCCTCCCCCTCAAGCTCTATAAAAGGAGCCCCCGGCTACCTCCAGTCCCCGCACCACCTCCCTCTCCCCCTCTGGAACCTCTCCACTGGTTTAATTGGAGGATAGACCTCGGGTTCGGCCAAATCGGCCGGAAACATCGCGCGGTTCCTCGGAACATCGCGAGCTACTCCGAGGGTCTTCGTTCGATTAAACGAGGTTGGAAGGATCCCCTTGATCTCCCCTTCCTCCCAGGCGAAGCAGCTCGTGAAATGGTGGCCTCTAGCCTCGTCACCATCTTCGACTCGCCGGCGGTGAGCTCGCAGGGCGCGCCACCGTGCCGTCGTTTCCTTGCTCCCCCAAGCCCGTGGCCCACCTCACCGGAGGCGGCGCGACGGGGCGGCCCTCCCCACACCCCGGCGGCCAGCGGCACGCACCAGGGCGGCGGCGGCAGGCGGCGGCCGAGCCGGCCCGTACGGCGTCGTGCTCTCCCGCGCGGGAAGAAGGAGCGCCAGCGTGGCGCCAGCGTGGCGGACCTGTGACGCCGACAGGCGGGTCCCGCGCTGGCCCAGCTGCCACGTCGTTTAAGTGGAAGCGTCTTTCCAGTTTTACGCTTTCCAGAGGGGAAAACGTATTTTCCGAGTGATGCGCAACCAGCCCAGCCCAGCAAGATTCGGCCCATTTCAGTTTTTTTTCTTTTCTGGTGAGCGACAGATAGCGATCTTTCGCTCGTCGATATCTCCTTAACCGTAGCTCCGTTTAAGGCGATTCAAATTCCTAAATTCTTGTCTCGACACAACCTTTCCAGTGGCATGAATCCCATCTTGTTCCAAGGAAGTTCCTGAGGTGCCCCTTTTGTGGGTACATTCCGGAGTTTCCGGAGAAGCGGCTTTCGACCCCGACGCCGCGAAACCACCCCGACCCTTTCGAGACAAATGAATCCCCGCTTTCAGGCAAGCTAACCCTTGCTATAAACCGTCCAGCAATGTTTGTTTGTTGTTTTGCTTGTTGCCTGCCGAGTATTATATGTCTGTCTGCTTATTGTTATATTGTTTGTGCCTGTCTACTGTTATTATCACATGTCTGTTTGTTGTCCGTACTTTTACATGAGCATTGTATTGCTGCATATGTCATGTTGCATTTTTAATATTGCACTACTATATATGCGTATCTGTGCAACACTCCCATTTCCGGGGCAATGGCAGGGTCTCCCGCCTCAGCCGAGGAAGTGGGGGAAATTATTACAACTGTGCGTCTCGCTTTGCGGGGCTTTGTTTGGTTTTTCCACTTCTTCAACGCCGAGGTGAGGTGCGGACGAATGTCGGCTTATGATCCTCGGGGTTGGGGGCATTCGTGTTAGTTGCCTCTTGTCCCACCGTCGAATATGGGCGGCTTAGGCCATCCGGACTGCGATGCTGGGAGCTGACTTTTCCGCGGTTTTATTTGCCGAGATTGCTGACACCACGTCGGGGCAAATCCCGAGTGGAATGGATGCTCTCTCATTCTTATGAGTGCTTTTCGGTTTATTTTGGAGACTATATGCCCAAATCCCCACTTCCTGGTCAACGGTCGGTCGGTATCGCCGCCAAAGACTTGCGCGTGGAGGAACGGATGCGTAACAGACTCCGCAAACTATTGCTTGAAATATTATTATTATTGTTCTATCACTAACCCGAGTGACACCGGCCGGGTCTCCCGCCACCGTCACCCGGGTATTATTGTTGTTATTGTTATGTTGTTGTTTATTCATGCAAGTTTTATGTGGTTATTGTTATGTGCTATGCTTGTGTTGCTTGTCGTTTGTGGATGCTGATACATGCAGGTTGTTATGTTTGTTTACTGTGGTTATTGTTGTGTTGGACTAACCCCTGTTGTTTGGACTTGTTGTGTTGAAACTTGAATAATTCGAAACAACCCTCCAAGCTTCGATCGGGTCAGTCCATAGTGCCACTTATCTGAACATTGAACGCACTGCCACCGTCGCTCACATGGGCGGGCCTTGACCTACGTAATCCTATCGAGCCTCCTTTGATGCCACCCTTTTGGCAAGTCTAGTCGGTTACCATAGTTGGTCGGGGCTAGTCTTGCGAAGGTTCCGGAGCTAGGCGTCGCTCATGGGTTGGGGACGTGCCGGATTCACTTCTGCATAAGGCATAGAGTTATGTCGGTGGCTATACAGGGAGTGTCTTGGTAGCGTGAACGGTCAGGTGAGTGTATCTTGCTGAGTTCGCCTTAGGGATGAAATCCTAAAGTACCGGCTTAGTGTGGTGCACTCAGGTGGGTGGTATTTGCAACCTCTCGAGAGTGTCTAATCTGGATGTCCAGCCTTGTTCCAAGGATATGGAACAACAGTTCAGTATCGGTCACACTGTGTGTCCTCGTCGAGTCCGGAGGATTAAACATAAGTATTGTTTGAAGGAAAGATGAACAACCTGATTCACTAAATGAACAATAAGTTGATGCAGGGAATGTTACTTGAGACGTGATTGTGAACCAAGTTTAGGGATGGCGGTGTGATGCGTTGGGGAGCCTATAGTTAGGCCAGAGCCCACATCAACCGAGCATGCCCAGAGTGGAAAGATGAGGCCAGTGGCCTAGTAGTAATCACAGGTGATGTTGTGTATTATTTGGTACCCACTGGGTACACCCGTCTTCTCGTCACAGGTAAGCTCGTTGTATGATTGCCGGTGCACGATCCAACCCCACCTGGCTTGGACTATGCACTGGTGATACCCCATTGTTTGCCTATGCCATGTTTTGCTTGTCAATGCCATGCTACTTTTATGTCATGTATCTAGAATACACCTTGACATGTTGTAGGATTTTATTTCCAGTGTTTACATTGTTGCATGATTGTTGGATTGTTTGTGGTGAGGGGCGATACTTGCTGAGTGCATAATAATGTACTCACGGGCCTTGTGATTGTGGCCAGTTTTGTCGAGGATTCATCTTCTACCTTAGCAAGGAGATGGAGCAAGAGCGTGCTAGGATCAGTAGCCCAGCCAGATGCCTGTGGAGTGGAGCCGCTCCAAGCCGCTGCCTTAGTCGTCTTCCGCTGCCAGTTAAACCCCGTCCTGAGCCATGCTTGGCTTGATATTTTGTCACGCCTTGATGGCCTTGTAAACCATTTGTAGCACTATTGTGCCTGATTGTGCAATGATTTCCATTATGTTACACTGTCGTGACGTGCGCCAGATATCCTGGGCTGGCGCACGGGACGACCGCCTCTCTGGAGATATGTTCCAGGGAGGGGTGTCACAGGCAATGATATCAGAGCGCCAGGTTGGCTGTAGACTACCCTAGCATGGAAAGCCCAACTTTACTTTTGCCCGACAAGGAGCCCGATGGATTTGACCCATCTCCGCCTAACCGGCATGGCTATTGTTGGTCAATAGTATGGTGCAGTAGGACTTGTCCCAATCCCCGAGTGAGGCTCGCCGGTTTCTTCTAGGAGAAGGAATCGACACTACCCAGTAGATAAGTGACCCAGTCCTAGCTGCCTATAAAATCCCACCCTCGCCTGCTATCCTTAGCAACCCAAACTCTCTTGAAGCAGGATCCCGCAAAGGAATCTCGTGTTCTTATCTCATCATACACCCAGAGCCAAATAATCCGATGGCAAACCCCAGGGTCGTCCTGGAGACCACTGCCGAGGATCATAGCGGATTTCCACTGATGCTTTTGGGAGTCGTCTGTGATCTTCTTGGCAGGCCTGCTCGCCCCCGGTATGTGGTGTACGAGAACTCTCTCTCGCCTGCCGGGAGTGAATTTCGGGCAGACGTGCATATCGACTTGTGCCCGTTGGGCACAAGTCAGTCTTACGAGATCCAAGGAAGGAGCATGCCCACTCTTCATCAAGCCATCCAGGTAGCAGCCTGGGAAGGTCTCGTCGCCTGCGGTACTCAGAACCGGCAATGGCGGAAAGTCGAGCTTTCCACCTTCTCCCAGCCAGACCCCGTGATGGTGTGGAGGCTATCCAAACTCCCACTAGAGGGGAAGTCGACCCTGCCGTAATCACGCTGGTCGACTACGGAGCGGCAATGACAAAGTTTTGCCAATCCCTGAGGGATGAACTCTTCACCACAAGACGCAACCTTGGTCGTGCTCGCATGCAACTGAGGCGAGCAAGGAACCTACCCAACCTCAACCTTGACCCAGCTCAGAGTACAGGACTTCCGTTCCCAGGTGATTTGCCGGGATCCAGTCTTGATGCCTCTGGGACACAAGCACTAGCCCCAGTCCAGCAGTACCTCCAAGCAGGAGGTATAATCCTCGAAGGCGTGCCTGCAATTCCCCACCCCGCGGGAGATGGAGATGTGGACACCACTCTTCGTCTCGGCTAAGCTCCACCGACTACCAGAGGCCGCCGAGCGGATTAGAACCCATGTCTAGTTAGCCGAGTGGCGCTTTTACGTTAGTAGGTGAGATTCGGCAAGGTTGTTTGTTGTTTGTTTGTTTTTCTTGTGATGGCTTGTAGTATAAGTTGTTGTCTGTTTGCTGGTTGATGTCAGATCAGCCGTACTAAAACTTGGTATTCTGATTCCCTTGTTAACCACTTGGTTGACGTGTGACGGAATATCATGCCTTTCTTTCGCTGAAAAGTTTTAAAGAAATGACAGATCAGATAAAAACAGAAGTGGTATACGTGAACCCAGACGCGTATACCTGCCTGTAAAATTAATACAAACTTTGATTGGGACTATTTCGAGTAAGAAAAGTATTTTTGCGTGTGTTGCACAAGTTAGCCATTAAGTGGGAGTAATTCATACCGTACTCCACGGTACCCGGCTTGCTTATTGCTGACTTGTGTGTAGGTTGGGAAAATCACCTGCTTGTTGCTATACATGGGTCATCACTTGGATGTTTTGTGTGTCGCATACAAGTGGAGAAAAGTTTGGTTATGTTATTTGAATAATTGTTTGATTGTGCTGGCTTATTCGGTATGGTTGAAATGATTATGCCATACCACTGCAAATGATTTTTGGAATAGCCCTATCCCACGGTGTCTGTGAGCCAATTATCGGTGGCACAGATATTTTCTTCTAAAAAAGAAACCCTGTTATTTTTTAAAACCTGTGTATACATGAAAATGGATATACAGCTTTTCTAAAATAAAACCGTAAACTGTTGTGTTCCCAAACTTGAGTTCGTTATTTGCCTTGGGTAAATCTTCGTTTGTTGGTTGATAGTTTGGATGTAGATCTTGTTTATCTTGCCATGTTTATGTCTGCTTGCGCAAAACCTTAGTTTTAATTTTTATAAACCTGCTAGTAGACCCTATGTTGATTGATTGAGTGAGCCCCTGCCATGTCATCTCTTAGATGCGTTGAGTGTGGTAGAAATACCATACTTTTAAAAATATCGGATTTTAATAAAACCTTGTTGAGTGGCGATCCTTTCGTAGGACAAACCATAGAATTTTGTAGAAAAAGTTTTTTTTTGGGTATTATGGATCGTTCAAGATTTATCTTGTATAACCCCGGGAATCTCTATAAGTCTCCGAATCTCGGGACGAGATTCTTTTTAAGGGGGGAAGGTTTGTAACACCCCAAAAATTCGTCCCTAATTTTAGTGGTGTTTCCTCACACCGGAAAAACTTTTTCAGGTTTCTAAATGTTTTCTTCGAACCCGTTGGTCTTTGATTTGACTTTGGTTTCGCCCTCTCAGAAAATTCTCAACCATCCTCGATCTTGTCAACCTCCACCATAATTCCAGGACATCGTTTTATCTGTTAAACGGTGATTCCAAAATCCTTCCGGTCTATTCCACAAAAGTCTCCACCGCAATTTTTGCTTGGAATAAATTCTACCAAGCTACCATATGGTTCCCCCATACATAGAGATCACTTCCACAGAAAATATTTCATAGTCCCAAGCAATATTCCAAAGTTAAACCCTATTTCCTTTTATGTCGTTTTCGATCCAGAAATTATCCAGACACCTTCCACTCATCCAAAAATTCTACAATTTTGGGTAGGTGCATGAATCCACCTCCTGAGCATTTCACTCCACTGTCCCAACCTCATTTGAGCAATATTTGAGGTACTTTCTTTGCAGTGCTCTTTTCTTGCCTTTTTGCAACTTCCAAAAGAACCCCTATTCTTATGTCTCCAAAAATTCCAACAAAAATACCAGAGGACCCCATGTCCATATAAAGACCATCCATGCAAAAGTATTGCATACTCCAATGCAATATTCCAAGTTATCCAATAATTTCAAAACTGCCATTTCTAGTCCAGAAATATTTTAACCAAGCTAGGAACCTCCAATAATTCCGATAAATTCAGGAAATGCATATTTTGGCATTTCCTTCATTTCATCTTTTGGAGCCAAATCTATTTGAGCAATATTTAGACCACTTCCTTTGTAAGCCCAAATTAATGCCATTTTGGGTTCTTCAAACAAACCTACACCAAGAAAACTCCAATGACCTTGATACTTGGTGATCTTGACAACATGACCCAAGGACACACAATGCCAGGAGATCACCCCAAGATGAAACATGGAACCCCATTTTTCTCAAATCATTCCATTATGGCCATTTAGGCCATCTTATGGAAAACCATTTTCCCTTCACCCAAATGAGCTCAAACTCCACAGACATGTTCCCTACACCTAACCTAGCCAGTGGTAATTTTTGGGAATTTTTGTGAAGTGTGCAAGACCATGAACATTTCATCGAACACCTTCGGTGTTTTTAGTTTTCCAAAAATCTTATTCTGTAAAGTATCTCCTCTTTGATTGATTCTTGTTTGGTTGTGTTTGTATTTATCTTGTGAACCCCGTAGTATAGATAGTTTTGCGTTTGGAGCAATAGGTTGTCGGGAACGCGCCAGTTCCGCCCGTGGCGCGCTCTGGAGCGCCAGGACGTGTCCGCCGGCTTGCCCATGTCTCTCTCCCCGTCGCTCGCTGCCTCGCTGCCCTGCGGAGTGAAGCCGTGCCCGAGCCCCCCCCCTCTCTCCTAGCTGCACGTAGCTCCGGCGATCTAGCCCTGCCCAGGCCCCGCGCACCCCAGCTTGACACCTCGGCGCCGACAACCACAAGACGCCGCACCGCCGCACTGTGCTCCATCAAGAACAACCCGACGCCAAGCTAGAGGACGCGCCGCGCGAGCAGTAGACCTCGTGCGGAAACTATGCGTCCAGCGCGGCGCCCTCATCCCCTTATCCTCTCCACTGTGGCCGCGCGAGCAGTGTGCCATCAATGGCCGCCACCGGCCACGCACCCACCCTCCCCCTCAAGCTCTATAAAAGGAGCCCCCGGCTACCTCCAGTCCCCGCACCACCTCCCTCTCCCCCTCTGGAACCTCTCCACTGGTTTAATTGGAGGATAGACCTCGGGTTCGGCCAAATCGGCCGGAAACATCGCCGCGGTTCCTCGGAACATCGCGAGCTACTCCGAGGGTCTTCGTTCGATTAAACGAGGTTGGAAGGATCCCCTTGATCTCCCCTTCCTCCCAGGCGAAGCAGCTCGTGAAATGGTGGCCTCTAGCCTCGTCACCATCTTCGACTCGCCGGCGGTGAGCTCGCAGGGCGCGCCACCGTGCCGTCGTTTCCTTGCTCCCCCAAGCCCGTGGCCCACCTCACCGGAGGCGGCGCGACGGGGCGGCCCTCCCCACACCCGGCGGCCAGCGGCACGCACCAGGGCGGCGGCGGCAGGCGGCGGCCGAGCCGGCCCGTACGGCGTCGTGCTCTCCCGCGCGGGAAGAAGAAGGAGCGCCAGCGTGGCGCCAGCGTGGCGGACCTGTGACGTATTTTAAGTGGAAGCGTCTTTCCAGTTTTACGCTTTCCAGAGGGGAAAACGTATTTTCCGAGTGATGCGCAACCAGCCCAGCCAGCAAGATTCGGCCCATTTCAGTTTTTTTTTTTCTGGTGAGCGACAGATAGCGATCTTTCGCTCGTCGATATCTCCTTAACCGTAGCTCCGTTTAAGGCGATTCAAATTCCTAAATTCTTGTATCGACACAACCTTTCCAGTGGCATGAATCCCATCTTGTTCCAAGGAAGTTCCTGAGGTGCCCCTTTTGTGGGTACATTCCGGAGTTTCCGGAGAAGCGGCTTTCGACCCCGACGCCGCGAAACCACCCCGACCCTTTCGAGACAAATGAATCCCCGCTTTCAGGCAAGCTAACCCCTTGCTATAAACCGTCCAGCAATGTTTGTTTGTTGTTTTGCTTGTTGCCTGCCGAGTATTATATGTCTGTCTGCTTATTGTTATATTGTTTGTGCCTGTCTACTGTTATTATCACATGTCTGTTTGTTGTCCGTACTTTTACATGAGCATTGTATTGCTGCATATGTCATGTTGCATTTTTATTATTGCACTACTATATATGCGTATCTGTGCAACACTCCCATTTCCGGGGCAATGGCAGGGTCTCCCGCCTCAGCCGAGGAAGTGGGGGAAATTATTACAACTGTGCGTCTCGCTTTGCGGGCTTTGTTTGGTTTTTCCACTTCTTCAACGCCGAGGTGAGGTGCGGACGAATGTCGGCTTATGATCCTCGGGGTTGGGGGCATTCGTGTTAGTTGCCTCTTGTCCCACCGTCGAATATGGGCGGCTTAGGCCATCCGGACTACGATGCTAGGAGCTGACTTTTCCGCGGTTTTATTTGCCGAGATTGCTGACACCACGTCGGGGCAAATCCCGAGTGGAATGGATGCTCTCTCATTCTTATGAGTGCTTTTCGGTTTATTTTGGAGACTATATGCCCAAATCCCCACTTCCTGGTCAACGGTCGGTCGGTATCGCCGCCAAAGACTTGCGCGTGGAGGAACGGATGCGTAACAGACTCCGCAAACTATTGCTTGAAATATTATTATTATTGTTCTATCACTAACCCCCGAGTGACACCGGCCGGGTCTCCCGCCACCGTCACCCGGGTATTATTGTTGTTATTGTTATGTTGTTGTTTATTCATGCAAGTTTTATGTGGTTATTGTTATGTGCTATGCTTGTGTTGCTTGTCGTTTGTGGATGCTGATACATGCAGGTTGTTATGTTTGTTTACTGTGGTTATTGTTGTGTTGGACTAACCCCTGTTGTTTGGACTTGTTGTGTTGAAACTTGAATAATTCGAAACAACCCTCCAAGCTTCGATCGGGTCAGTCCATAGTGCCACTTATCTGAACATTGAACGCACTGCCACCGTCGCTCACATGGGCGGGCCTTGACCTACGTAATCCTATCGAGCCTCCTTTGATGCCACCCTTTTGGCAAGTCTAGTCGGTTACCATAGTTGGTCGGGGCTAGTCTTGCGAAGGTTCCGGAGCTAGGCGTCGCTCATGGGTTGGGGACGTGCCGGATTCACTTCTGCATAAGGCATAGAGTTATGTCGGTGGCTATACAGGGAGTGTCTTGGTAGCGTGAACGGTCAGGTGAGTGTATCTTGCTGAGTTCGCCTTAGGGATGAAATCCTAAAGTACCGGCTTAGTGTGGTGCACTCAGGTGGGTGGTATTTGCAACCTCTCGAGAGTGTCTAATCTGGATGTCCAGCCTTGTTCCAAGGATATGGAACAACAGTTCAGTATCGGTCACACTGTGTGTCCTCGTCGAGTCCGGAGGATTAAACATAAGTATTGTTTGAAGGAAAGATGAACAACCTGATTCACTAAATGAACAATAAGTTGATGCAGGGAATGTTACTTGAGACGTGATTGTGAACCAAGTTTAGGGATGGCGGTGTGATGCGTTGGGGAGCCTATAGTTAGGCCAGAGCCCACATCAACCGAGCATGCCCAGAGTGGAAAGATGAGGCCAGTGGCCTAGTAGTAATCACAGGTGATGTTGTGTATTATTTGGTACCCACTGGGTACACCCGTCTTCTCGTCACAGGTAAGCTCGTTGTATGATTGCCGGTGCACGATCCAACCCCACCTGGCTTGGACTCTGCACTGGTGATACCCCATTGTTTGCCTATGCCATGTTTTGCTTGTCAATGCCATGCTACTTTTATGTCATGTATCTAGAATACACCTTGACATGTTGTAGGATTTTATTTCCAGTGTTTACATTGTTGCATGATTGTTGGATTGTTTGTGGTGAGGGGCGATACTTGCTGAGTGCATAATAATGTACTCACGGGCCTTGTGATTGTGGCCAGGTTTTGTCGAGGATTCATCTTCTACCTTAGCAAGGAGATGGAGCAAGAGCGTGCTAGGATCAGTAGCCCAGCCAGATGCCTGTGGAGTGGAGCCGCTCCAAGCCGCTGCCTTAGTCGTCTTCCGCTGCCAGTTAAACCCCGTCCTGAGCCATGCTTGGCTTGATATTTTGTCACGCCTTGATGGCCTTGTAAACCATTTGTAGCACTATTGTGCCTGATTGTGCAATGATTTCCATTATGTTACACTGTCGTGACGTGCGGCCAGATATCCTGGGCTGGCGCACGGGACGACCGCCTCTCTGGAGATATGTTCCAGGGAGGGGTGTCACAGAACTACATCGAGTGGGCAATTCTCATGCGTGTGCAGCTGCAGGGGGCAGGCCTCTGGAGGCGATCGACTCCGGCATCGGAGACGAGCGGCAGGAGCGACAGGCGCTGGGCGCCATCCTTCGCTCGGTCCCGCCCGAGATGGTGCCCGTGCTCGCCGCCAAGGACGACGCGCAGGCGGCCTGGAACGCGATCAAGGTGATGCGCGTGGCGTCGACCGCGTCCGCGAGGCGCGCAGGCAGAAGCTGCGTCGAGATTTCGAGAACCTCGCCTTCAAGAACAATGAAGCGATCGAGGACTTCTCTCTGCGCCTCGCCGGAATCGTCACCGAGCTGCAGTCCCTAGGCGACGTGGTGACAGAGCTCGCCGCGGTGCAGAAGTTCCTGCGCGTCGTGCCTCCACGGTACGCGCAGATGGCGTGCTCCATTGAGACACTGCTGGACCTCAACGGCATGTCCATCGAGGAGCTGAGCGGCCGGCTGTCGGCGTCGGAGGGACGCGGCGAGGCTGAGGTCGAAGCCGGCGGCAAATTGCTGCTGACGGAGGAGGAATGGACCGCGCGCCAGCAACAGCGCGGCCAAGGATCCTCGTTGAAAACCAAGGGGGGTGGCAAGCCCAAGCCTCCGCACGGTGACAAGCCCGGCGGGAACGCCGGCGGCGGCTCCGGCTCACGCAAGCGGGGGGAAACTGCCGCTACTGTGGCAAACCAGGCCATTGGGCCAAGGAATGCAGAAAAGCACAGCGCGATCGGGAGCGCAAAGGAGAGGCGGCACATGTCGCCGAGGCGGAGGCTGATCCGCCCGCTCTTTTCTTGGGCGTGATGGAGAGCACGATCCACGGAGCTGCGGCAGCAGCTCCTGCCATGGCAGAGAAAGTTCCTGCTCCCGCTGCCACGACAGAACAGCACGTTGTGTTCCTCAACGAAGAGCGCGTCGTGCCGTGCCTGCCGCCACTGGTGTGTGGCACCTGGACACTGGCGCAAGCAGCCACATGACGGGGACCAAGGACTCCTTTGTGGCCCTCGATCAGTCGATCAAAGGAACTGTACGCTTCGGCGATGGTTATGTGGTATCGATCGAGGGAAAGGGGAACGTGCTGTTCCGCTGCGCCAACGGCAACCAGAAGGTGCTCTCTGATGTCTTCTACATCCCGAAGCTGCACACAAACATCATCTCCATCGGGCAATTGGACGAGATCGGCTGCAAGTCCGTGATCGAAGACGGCTACATCACCATCTTTGATCAGCGGAGACGCCTCGTTGTGCGAGTAAAAGGTCAGGAAATCGTCTGTATCTTCTGAACATGAATATTTCTGCACCTGTCTGTCTGCGGCGAAGGTGAATGACCCGGCGTGGCTGTGGCACGCACGGCTGGGTCATCTGCACTTCGGGCGGTGAATGCCATGTCCAAGCGCGGCATGGTGAGAGGGATGCCAGTGGTAGACCACATCGACGAGATCTGCGACGGCTGCACCATCGGGAAGCAACATCGCCTTGCGTTCCCTCAGGCCAGCAAGTATCGCTCGGAGCGCGGCCTCGACCTCGTCCACATCGACTCTGCGGCACGATCAAGCCAACAACAGCAGGAGGAAACAATTACTTCCTGTTGGTTGTTGATGATTTCAGCAGGTTCATGTGGTTAGAGCTGCTGAAGACCAAGGACGAATCCTTCGTCAGGTTCAAGAAGATACGAGCACAGGCAGAGGCCAAGCAGAGGTGCCAGCTACGGGCATTCCGCTCCGATCGCGGTGGCTAGTTCAACTCACTCGAGTTCAAGGCCTACTGTGAAGGAAACGGCATCACCCACTTCACCACAGCGCCGTACTCGCCACAGCAAAACGGCGTCGTGGAATGCCGCAACCAAACCGTGGCGGAGATGGCACGGTGTATGCTCAAGAGCATGGCCATGCCGGCCACGTTCTGGGGCGAGGCCGTCAGGTGCGCTGTGTACGTGCTCAACCGCGCCCCGACACGCAGCCTCAACGGGATCACACCGTACGAGGCCTGGAACCAGCGCAAGCCCAACGTCGAGCACCTGCGCACCTTCGGCTGCGTCGCGCACATGAAGAGGACGGGTCCTGGCATCACCAAGCTCGCTGATCGCTCCTTGCTGACGGTGTTCGTCGGCTATGAGGAGGGATCCAAGGCGTACAAGGTGTACGATCCAATTGGAGGCAAGGTCTACGCCACGCGGGACGCGGTGTTCGAGGAACGCCGCGGCTGGGACTGGACATCGTCGTCGACAGAGCACGGTGGAACGGCGACATCGAGCTTCGGTGGGAAACATTTGGAAGATGATGGGGGCGCGGACGGACATGAACTGCAGGCGCTCGTGCTCATCACCAGCACAAGGCACGCCTGTCTCGTCACCAGCACAAGGCACGCCTGTCTCGTCGCCAGACGGCATGCCGGACACGATGCCCAGCTCCGCGTGCCCAAGTACAGAGGCGAGGCCCAGCTCGTCGCCAGCGCGAACCGCGATGCCGATCGTGGACAAGCCAGCAGTGGCCCAGCCCACGCATAACATGGTGACGCGTGCGCATAACGGGATCTTCCGCCCTCATCCACGCTACGCCGCTCCTGTCGTGCCTGCCGCGCATGAACAGACACAGAGCGTCGACGATGAGGATGACGAGTTCTTGGGACTCGTGACTGCGGAGGAACCTGGAAGCGTGGAAGAAGCGCTCGCCGCGCCTGCCTGGAAGAAGGCAATGGAGGAAGAAATGGCTTGCATCCTCGACAACAAAACATGGTCTCTGTGCACACTGCGCACGGCCACCGCGGCATTGGACTCAAGTGGGTCTTCAAGCTGAAGAAGGATCCAGATGGGCAGGTGGTCAAGCACAAGGCCAGGCTTGTCGTGAAGGGGTACGCACAGCGACAGGGGGTGGATTTCGACGAGGTCTTTGCTCCTGTCGCGCGAATGGAGACAGTGCGCGTTCTGCTCGCGCTCGCTGCACATGGAGGCTGGCAAGTCCATCACATGGATGTCAAGTCCGCGTTTCTGAATGGGGACCTTGCAGAGGAGGTCTACGTGCAGCAGCCTCCTGGGTTCGTGGACAAGGAGAGCCCTGCCTCGGTGCTGAAACTGAGCAAAGCTCTGTATGGACTACGGCAGGCGCCGCGCGCGTGGTATGCAAAGCTCGACACCTCACTTGTCGAGCTTGGCTTCACTCGCAGTCCACTGGAACACGCTGTGTACCGGCGTGGCGACAAGGACAACTACCTGCTAGTAGGCGTGTACATGGATGATCTTATCATCACGGGCACCGACGTCGAGGAAATCACGACGTTCAAAGGCGAGATGCACCGTCTGTTCAAAATGAGCGATCTCGGGCTGCTGTCGTATTACCTCGGCATTGAAGTGAAGCAGGAGCGCGGCGAGATCACACTCTGTCAGAAAGCGTATGCAGAGAAGATACTCGAGCGTGCCGGCCTGAGCGAGTGCAATGCTTGCCACACGCTGATGGAGTTGCGCCTGAAGCTGTCCAAGCAAGACGGCGCACAGAAGAAGGACGCCACGGAGTACAGAAGCGTCATTGGGTGTCTGCGCTACCTCGTCAACACACGCCCCGACATCGCTCTCGCAGTTGGGGTGGCCAGCCGCTTCATGGAGGATCCAAGTACCAAGCATTGGACTCTCGTGAAGCAGATCATGAGGTACGTCCGTGGCACACTTGGCTATGGATGCCGGTACAAGAAAGGGAACGGGACACCGGAGCTGATAGGCTACAGTGATAGCGATCTCGCCGAGGATGCAGATGACCGCAAGAGCACATCAGGAGTGGTCTTCTTCCTCGGAGGCAGCATCATTACTTGGAGTTCGCAGAAACAGAAGGTTGTGGCCGTATCTTCATGCGAAGCCGAGTACGTCGCAGATGCAGCAGCCACATGCCAGGGAGAGTGGCTCAGCAGCCTGCTCGCTGATTTAACAGGGCGATCGACAGAGAAGTTCAAGCTCTTCGTCGACAACAAGTCTGCGATCGCTCTCAGCAAGAATCCAGTTCATCATGACCGAAGCAAGCACATCGACATCAAGTTTCACCACATTCGCAAGTGCATTGAGGAGAACAAGCTCGACGTGTCAGGACTGAAGAGCAATTGGCAGACATACTGACCAAGGCACTGGGAAGAACTCGTTTCCTTGAGATGAGGGAGAAGCTTGGCGTCATCAGGGTGCAGGCTTAAGGGGGTGAAGTGTTGGTTTAATCCTGCACTGAACTTCTCTGAACATTGCACTCGACAGTTTCAGTTAGCTGTCAGGTTTTAGTTCAAGTGTTAGCTGAATAATCAAGCTCCGTAGCGTGTGTTTGTGCACGTCTTGGCTTGTCTTTGAATTAGTTTCAGTAGTGATAAGGTTAGCTAACTGTCACGTTGACTAACTCGTGGGATGGCACGAGCAGTAGTGGTCATCGTGGTTCAGTCATGGGCATGGCGAGAGGGCTGGGATGGCAGCTCCTGACGACTCGTTCGTGATCCACATTTCCCGTTTTCAGTTGTAATCGAAATGATAAATAGAACAACCAGAAAAGCTGCAGTAAGTTGCACGCAGCACAAAATCCTTGTGTCATTCTTCTTCTTCTTTCTCCATTCTTGCGAGTTCGAGAGAAGAGAGAGTTGCCGGTGCAACGACAAGGAGGTGAGCTAGGATAGGGGCTAGGGCACCTGGGGGAGTTTATAGGGAGGAGGCGCTGCATGGGAGCCGTCCCATCGCCCAGGTTGTCGACGTGGAGGCGATGGATGCGCTGCCGTACAGGGAAGACGACATGAGGAGCGTGTCCACCGGTGGAGTTCCTAGCTGGGCTAGATGGGCTGGAAGGAGGAGGAAGGGAGAAGGGAGAAAAGGGCCAGGAAGGAGTTGGGCTGGCGCTGGAGGCTGGGCTGGGCTGCCAGGGAGAGAGGAAAGGGGGAGAGACGGGCTGGGCTGCCAAGGGTGCTGGGCTTCTTTCTCTTCTTCTCTGTTTTTCTTCTCCTCTATTCTTTATTCTTTTTATGGTCCAGATTTCCAAGAGAGCAAAATAAAAGAGAGAGAGTAAAAGGGTTTAGCAAATAAATTTAAAAACCACCTGCAAGTTTTGAAAGCAAAACAAAACTTGTTTTAAGAAATAGTTTTACAGAAAATAAAGGTAGAGAAGAGAGGCCTATAATGCCCACATAAGAATATTTATTTTCGCAAAACAAAACTAGTGTTTTGAAAGTTTTAATGGAGGGAGAGACTTTAGGGTTTAAGCAACTTTGAAAAAGAGAGGGGGAAGCACACACAAGGGTCAAAGCCCACAAACAACCAACAAAGAAAACATTTTTGTGCAATTTTTGATTAATAAAATGTGACGTGATGCTATGCAAATGTGATGATGCAATTAAAAACCAAATAAAAAGCAAATTCTATTTTGGGGAATCCCCGGGATGCTACAATCGACACCACTAACAAGGGATCTCGCCCCGAGATCCGCCGTGAGGTAGGGAGAGTTGTTTAAACTAACGAATCTTCTCGTGACGTGTTGATCCTCGCGACACCACTAACAAGAATTCTAACTTCATCCCGAACTTGTCGACACCACCAACAAGAGGTTGTTGCTCACGTTGATGGCGATGTGCTTCCGTTGAGATCCTTCTGAAGAACGCAACTATTAGGATAAAAGGCTAAGAGATCGTCCAACCCACGATGGAAGCCTAAACTCAGAAAATAGGTAAGAGAGGAGAAACAAAACTCACAAAGGCAAGAGGAGAATAGCATAGAGGTAAGGAGAAAAAGAAGAGCTAATCAAATCTATCCAAACGATTTTGCAAAATAGTTTTGACACTCTACGTCGTCCGTTAGCTAGGTTATCCTACAGGCTGGACTAGTGGGGTATCGCAAAACCATGGCTCTGATACCACTTGTAACACCCTCGAATCGAGGACCATGCGGATTTAGCGATTCCCGCCAACACCGCATAGAAAACGATTCGAAGATGCCCGCAGTCCTTGCGCGCACGTCGAGACATACACGCGAGGGGGTGGAAAACTAAATAATACCATTACACCATTTCACGACAGAGTCGACAAGAGAGAGATAGATACAACAACGACTTCATCGAGTCAGGAATACAAATGTTACAAATCCAAGATACAAATAAGAGAGAAACAAAAGAGATCCGAGTACGGATGAAGAAGCAAAATGGACTAAGAGTCCTGTAGAATAAACGAAGGCGCCATAACCCTGCCCAGGCCAAGCCGGAAGGGCAACCTTGCTAACGAGGTCAATCACATACCTGTCAAATAGCCGACAAAGGTCAAAGGAACACGAGGTTAAGCGCTGAGGAGCAAGCGCTTAGCGAGACTAGAATTTGGCTGCGACTCGCCTACTTTGGGGATTGTGGACTTAGCGGCAGCAAAGCAAGCACTAAACAACCTATAGAGACTTGAAACAACTGTCATCTATTAGAGAGGGAGAAGAGAGCCCTATATGGAAACAGTTACACTAACACCAAACATAACCCAGCCAAAAGCATTACTCCTGTCGCATAACCCACGAGGGAGTAATCACAAAGGCACTCACACAGTTGCAATTTTATAATTAGGGTTTATAGTAATTCTATATTACTACACAAATTATTAGCAAGTCAATAGGAACCAATATAAGGTGTAAGTTGTCTATGATCGAGAAACGGTGTTCCAAGTTGTCCATAACCGCGGACACGGTTTTTCGAAAAGATTTAACCCTGCAGGGGTGCACCAAAGTTTATCCACACGCACATCAACCCACGTTTGCCAAGCTATTAACATACACCCATCGGTATGCCGGCGGGGTTTCAGACACGACGTTTCCCAGAACCAAAGTAAGCACATGGGGGCCACCCAACCAAGCTACCCGTTACGAAGTCGGCGCCGAGCTCCGAGACGGACCCAACTGTTGCGAGATCGGCCAAGAGATGAGAGGCCATAGGTATAATCCTCGACATAACGGCCCGCTACCTAAACAATACAGAATAGTAAAAGCTCCTCGAGCAACTGAATAGTAAAGCATGGCATAACATGGCATAAGTACAGAATAGAAAGAAAACCCCAAACTAGGTTGTGGCCCCCGGTACAATACTTTGAGATACAGGTAATAAGCCGATGGGGGTTCCATATGGTCCCACGTGTGGTTAGCGCGCTCAGTCTCGGAACAGATATCAAGAACTCGGGTCTTAGTTGGACACAAGTGAGCGTGAGAAAAACTTAGCTATTGCCCACAGGTGCCGCTTTGTTATTTAGCAGACCCAACATTTTATTAAGTGGTAACTAGAACCATGAACATGTGATAACTTCCCAACGACAACAAAGATCGACAACTCGAAGAACAACCTAAGCCAGCACTACGACTTGCAAGGCCAAACTGTCTACCAAGCAAAGGTATTAAGAAGTAACCAAGGCTGTATCGGCTGCAAGGGTAAAAAGGGGCACGAGAACTAGAGAACCGCAAAAGGATCGAATAGGAGAGAGGCAAAGTGAATAACATAAAATAGGTGAGAAGGGATAAGGGCTCGCCTGTGTAACATTACCGAAGATGAACATCCGAAGAACTTGTCGCAGCTCACATCAACTCAACGTCCTAATCCGCGAAGAAGCGAAGCACTAAAAGAAACAACGGATGCAATACTTAATATACGGCAAAAGATCCGGCATGATGATGATATGATGCATGACATGGCAAAATGATGCGATGCAACTTATTCAATATTAAGCGGAAGCGGAGTCCCGCCAACACAAATTAGGGTTCACGTTATTTTTTCTACCGTCAATGTTAAATGTTGATTAGCATGGCAATAACATGGCATGGATGAGCTAATTCAAATTTAAATGGAATTGGGACAATAGATATAACATATCCCATATATACCATATGTTACTATTAGGTGATAATGCAATTTACCACGAAACTACATGATTGAAAGGACATTTCTATCCCTATATGTTTTGATGTTTGTTGACAACACAATAAGCGGACTAATGTGTGCTAAAAGACTTACATGTACATCTTATATTTTCACACATGATGGTGGGATTTCTCCTCTACAAGCGTCAAGCGAGAAGTTGTAGTTTTCCTAGGTTTTACTTTATAGGAAAACCGTACTATCAAGAGGGGGATCCGGTGTGGAGGTTTGGGCGGAATC
Source organism: Poa pratensis (assembly GCA_947311845.1). Classification (NCBI taxonomy): domain Eukaryota; kingdom Viridiplantae; phylum Streptophyta; class Magnoliopsida; order Poales; family Poaceae; genus Poa; species Poa pratensis. The sequence continues at coordinate 58,655,460 of CAMZMU010000047.1, read as the reverse complement.
AATCTTGTCTACATGTTTTGCACAAACCAAATATGCACACCACAGCCATCCCATTCCCTGAAAAATGCTCTGTTTGGCACACCTTTCCTGGCTCCGGTAGTACCGGATGAAATGGCCCGGTAGTACCGAGCTCGCTCGGTAGTACCGGACTTGGTACCGAGCCAGGTACCGGCGAACGCCAAACGGTACTGGTTCTGTGGAAATTCGTACGCGGTAGTACCGGAAATAATTCCAGTAGTACCGACCGTGCGCGCTCGGTAGTACCGGTGGAAACTCCGGTAGTACCGGGCGCGCGCGTCGCCTGGTCAAAATGCGCCTGTTGACTGCTGTTTTCGGCCGTTCGGTAGTACCGGTCTATTTGGTCCGGTAGTACCGCGCGTCTGCAGAAAACTGGCCAACGGCCATATTTTTGTGTGGAGCTATATATACTAGTCTTCTTCTCCAAAGAAGCTAGGCTTTGAAAAATCTCTCTCCACCATTGTTACAAAGCTTCAACATTCAAGATCTCCCACTCCATCGGTCTAAACACCTTCATACTTTGAGGAGTGACGGAGGAGGTCTTGATCTACACTTCCACCAAAGCAATTTCGATTCCCCCACTAATCCCTAGCGGATCTTGTTACCTCTTGGGTTCGTTGAACCTAGACGGAAGTTGTGTTCTTCGTGGCTTTGGTAGCCACGGGGAAAAGCCAAGAGCCTCCAATTGAGTTGTGGATGCGTGCCTTTGCCTTGTGATTCTTGTGGCTTTGGGAGCCACGGGGATTTGGTGAGATCCTCCAATTCGGTTGTGGAGTGTGCCTCATCCTTGTAAAGGTTTGTTGCCGACCTCGAGGGCATCATATTGTGACTCGTGGAACTCCTCATCGGAGGATAACACGAGGGAGATACGGTGTGCCATATCAAGCTATTCGGGGCTCACTTGTGACCCCGCACCGCTCCAACGAAGACGTAGCTTCCATTGGGAAGTGAACTTCGGGAATCATCTCCGCGTCACCGTGTGGTCATCTCTTAACCTTCCTTTACTTGTATTGCTAGCTTAACTTGTTTAGAATATATTGCTAGCTTATCATTGCTCATCATATAGGATTGTTCACCTAGTTGCATATCTAGAGAACTTATATTTGAGCAATTCCCCAATTTGATTAAAGAAAAAGAAAATTTGTAGTTGCCTATTCACCCCCCCCCCTCTAGTCAACCTACTCGATCCTTCAATTGGTAATCAGAGCAAGGTCTCTTTATTAAGGGTTTAACAACTAAAGAGGAGGATGACTAGCGAGGAGGAGTTAAAACTTGCTAAGGAACAACAAGAGAAAATGATAAAGAACAACTTGAGAAAGAGCTAAGTGAAGCGGGGATAACCGCACCCGATGATAATGCCCCGGTCACCATGAAAGCCATGATTGAACTCTTTGGGTTCATGAAAGGCAAAATGGTGGACGAGGTGTTTACTCGGTCATTAATAATCAAAATGCCTCCTCATCAACCGGTGCTTCTAACGTTGAGGCCTTGGTTGTTAAGGATAACAAAGAGCAACCTAAAACTAGTGAGAAGCCTCCTCATAACTTTGTTCCACCTACTTAATATATCACTCAAGTTCCACCCACTCAACCTCATATAACCAACCTAAGTAGGCCACCTCCTAAGCTTGATAATACTCGTTATTTCACTTGGAAGAAATCTATGGAGTCTTATTTTCGCAGCTCATCGGTGCATCTTTGGAGGGTGGTTCTAAATGGTTACGACCCGTTGATCCCACCAACTTGACAAGGCAAGAAGAGATTGATGAACAACTTGATGCAAACGCCAAGTACATCCTTGAGAGTGCCATGACCGCCCATGATGAAGATCAAGTGCGGAATCTCAAAACCACCAAGGAGGCTTGGGATTTTCTCGCATCGGTATATGAAGGAAATGAGGGCATTCAACGCTCCAACGACGCCATCCTTCAACATCAAGTGGACAACTTCATCATGCTAGAAGAAGAGACACCATCGGATCTCTTCCGAAGACTCACCAAGCTAGTTGTGACATGTAGGGAAATGGAAAGAAATATATGGATGATGACTGGGTCAAAGCCAAGTTCCTCAAGACCATTGTTCCATACAATGAAAATATGTGATGAATCTCCATACGAGAGCGGACTACAAAACAATGTCTCCCAATGACATATTGGCACAATTCGTCACTTATGATACCTTGAAGGCCACTTCCAAGTCTTCCATCAACCAAATTCGTGGCACTAAGAACCTTGCCTTGAAGGCTCATGTGGGAGAACATCCAAGATATGAAGAAAGCACAAGTGGTCATCATGAAGAAGATTTTGTGGGTGAACTCAATGAGGTTCTTGCTCTTGCCGCCACCAAGTATTGGAACAAAAAGAATATCAAGACCAACTTCTCCCCACCAATGAAAAGAATGTGCTTTAATTGTGGAAAGGAGAATCACCTTGTGAAGGATTGCCCCTATGAGAGAAGAGAAGATCATGGAGGCCAACTCATCTTAAAGAAGAACAAGTACTTCACCAAGCCCAAGGCCTTCATCAAGAGAGCTCCTCAAAAGGCTCTTGTCATCGCAACACATGAAGAAGAGTATGAGTCCGGTGGCGAGGAGGAGGATGATGATACAAGTGAGGAAGTGGGGATGGCGGCTCTTGCAATGGGCAACCTTCCTCCTTCATTGGCACCCCTTTTCTCCGCTCCAAATGACAACAAGATCACCAAGCCTATGTGCCTCATGGCCAAGGAAACCAAGGGCTTCTCTTCCGGTGGATCGTCATGGCTCATTGATAGTGGGTGCTCATCTCATATGACCGGAAGCAAAGAAGTAGTAAAGGGCTTATTGAAACAATTACTCTCATTCTCTCATGTCACCATTGGGAACAATACAAGACTTAAGGTATTGGGATGGCAAGGTGGTGATCACACCGGAGTTATCAATTAAGAAAGGTCCTCCTTGTTGAATCCCTTTCATATAATCTACTTTTCGTTGGTCAATTATGCGATGCCGGTTACACCGTTATCTTTAATACATACCACGTGACCATCCTTTTCACAAAATCTCTTAAAGTAGCCTTTGTTGGATTTCGTGAGAACGGTTTGTATGTGGTCGATTTCTCGAAAGAGACCACTCAAATTGCCACGTGTCTAATGGCTAAATCCGACAAGGGTTGGCTTTGGCATCGCCGGCTAGGCCATGTCGGTATGAGAAATTTACAAACTCTTGTGAAGGGTGGACACGTGGTAGGACTAACCGATGTTAATTTTTCCAAAGATCGTCCTTGTAGTGCTTGCATAGCCGGAAAGATGCATGAAAAGAATCACCCCAAGAAGACCATTATCTCCACTAAGAGGCCTTTGGAACTCCTTCAGATAGATCTTTTTGGGCCTCCCACATATGATAGTCTTGGTGGCAAGAAATATTGTTTGGTGATTGTGGATGATTATTCAAGATATTGTTGGACTTTCTACATCAAGAAGAAGAGTGAAACTCAAAGATATTCATTGACTTTGCAACCCTAGTTCAACGCCAATATGACTCCAAGATTTTGGTAATTAGAAGTGACAATGGTACGGAGTTCAAGAATTACACTTGGATGATTTCCTAACTGGGGGAGGGCATTCAACACCAATATTCCGCTGCATATACTCCCCAACAAAATGGTGTCGCCGAATGTAGCGGACCTGCACTTAAAAATTGGCAAGATCCCTGTGTATAGTGCAAACCCCTGGATCGATTCATTTGCACACACAGTCTAAGATGAATATCATGCAAATGCGTCAAATTTTATTACATCGCATGATCCAGACTTACAATATTCATTACAAATTGCATAGCTCAAGGCTAGCATTTTACAAAGTTCAGCACAGCAGAATAAAAGTAGCAGTGAGTCTCCATCATCTTCATGTGCCACAGGCGAAAACATGTTGGTTGTAGACTCGAAGCCTTATACGAAACTGATGGTCCCGAAGAGCAAGGCCTTGATACCTGCAAAATAAACGGGATTAGGTTGAGACTCCAAGTGCAGAGTGTATAGTAAGTGGAAGACAGTTTTCCCCACGAGGGGTGACTCGAGGGTTTAATATCGAACTCTCGGGGAATCTGAAGTGGTAGATTTATCTTCTTATCCTTCTTTTGGTTACCTACAAAACAAGGTTAGATGTTTTGGTCCTCAACCTCACCTGTGGTTGTCAAGCACAAGGTGTAAGAATGATATCAGGATAGTTATGCAATGCAAACAAGAAATAAATATGCAATGATGGTGGATGCAATGATAAATGATATTTTTGGGTTTTTGAATGATGTATGCAAGATGAAAAGTATTTTTGTATTTTCGGATTTAATGATGGCTGAAAATAGAAAAGTGGTATATGGTGTTGGAAAGGTGTTTCTTATGATTAAAAATGGACTGGGGTTCATGGTTTCACAAATGCACTCTCTCTTTATAAAGTGGTAGACAATGGAACACACACAGTTAACATATGAGATTGCAACACAGGGTTTGATAACAAGTTACTTAGATATATGGGCATCACGTCCTAACATAGAGATCTTTTGGTTATTAACCTCTCTTATACTCCACCAAGATGCGAACTAAATCATAACACCTCAGTAATTAAGATAACTCAGAGTATAGCATTAAGTATCATGACATGAAGTGAAAATAAGAACATGCTAGATCTAGTCATGGAGTAGTGGCAATGGTCACGCCCACATCCCCGGTAGCATGGTATTTTAGTTTATCCCTAGTGAGGTAACAAAGTAAGGTAAAGATACCAAAGTGGATCGCAGAACTTTCTCTCACGTTCACTGCACTAGCCACCCCCCGTTACTCCAACTAATGCACACGTTCCCCCACACACGCTCTCATAAACATGCTTGATCAAAACAAGTAGACAAGAACGGGGTACATAATATGCATCTATACTCATAACTGAAACAAACATTGCAATCTCAAACATATATTAACTCATAAAGATCCACCACAAAGGTATTACAACGGTGACCGTAATCATGTTCAGCAGCTCATACGGTGCTAATTAGTGAAGCTCAAGAGAGGAGAGATACATAAGTTACTTCCACAAACCCATAGTCCAGAGGTGGACTACTCCCTCTTCATCATGGAGACGGTGGAGAAGTCGATGGAGAAGATGGAGACCACGCCGGCAGCGCCCCGCCGGAGTTTTCCCCCTCCAATCTGCAGCTCCTGATCTCCGTTTCGGTGTTTCTGTGTTTGTGCGGCGCTCCTTCCAGAGAACGTCGGGGGACCTTTTTTATAGGCGTTTTTAGGTCAAGACGATGTCGGTGGAGAAGATCGAGGCAACGGAGCCACGAGGCCCAAAGGGTGGGTCCCACGCGGCCACAGTACCTGGCCGCGTGGGCCCCCGTTTGGCCCTCGGGCCTCCGTTTGCTCGCTTCCTTCCCACAGGTCTTCTTCCTTCCAAATATTGACGCCCGTAAATTTCCAGGTGATTTCGTTGACGTTTGGGTCCCTGAAACATTAAAATAAGAAAACGGGTTTTCTGCCTGTGCAGGGTTAATTCCATAAAAATAGGAAATAAATGAATATTCCCAAAATCATTATAAAACATTGATATAACCCTTATATGATGCAAATATGATTGGAATATAAGCAATTAAAGTGCAAAGTTCATGTATGCATTTTACATGCATCAACATCCCCAAGCTTAATCCATGCTCGTCCTCGAGTATGAAGATGATAAAACTAACATGGACTTTGCAATTTAATACTTAACAATGGATATCAAAGATGATTACTATTGCTACATATAGTCAAATGATTCATTCTTCAAAGGAGTAGCAATATGCAAATAGTTTATGAAGTGATATCAAGTATTCAAGACAAGGATGTTCATTGATAGTTCACAAAGTGTAACATGGTAGCAAGTAATATGGAACACATGTATGCATAATGATAAGTAGAACATCCTACAATGGTCATAGAGTGTAGATGAAAATCTGAATATGATAGGTGTACACTTTGGAAAGATGTATATGTGAGTAGAGGTAAAGCATGCATAAGTTTCATCCAACTTCCAAACTCTTCTACTTAAGTTAATGATTGCAATAAGGTATTCATTGGTGTCAAGCTCTCATTGCCCCTATCATAGCATCTTGAATGATTAAGGTTAAAGTGAAAGCAAATATGAGTAGTGTGCTTGATAAAGAATGGTTGAATGTCTCATGCCCCTTGAATACAAGTACTTACACCATGTGTTACTCAACTTGGGAAACAAAGCAAGTTCAATTAAATATCATTGTAAGCATAATAGTATCATCAAGAGCGTCAACTGGGGTACCTCTTGTCCCAAGATATGGAACAAGCCCATATCAAAATGACAAGACAAACAAACAAAATGAACAATCTCAACACCCTTTTTATTTACCATTTGGAATAGTTTTTTATTGCAAGGTGTATCACAGAAGGTTCACCATAGTATGTAAGTAAATTTCCACCATGAATGATGCATGGCTTAGATTAGCGGCCCAGGCGTCTCTCTAACCATTTACACAAACTCATTTAAACTCACTCTATTTCCACATTTATTTCAACATGATAAGCATCCATAGACAAAAGCACATGATATCAACTAAATGAGATGAAGAGCGTGTTGAAAGCTTGCCATGTGACAGCACATATGGGCTAACTTCCAACCCAAAACATTCATCAAGCCACAAACATCATAATCTTAATCACAATGGGTCAAGTTTTATTATGCAAATAAAAGAACATTGTGCATCAAGTTCGTGAGAGCTATATAACCAATTTTTTCCATTGCAATCAATAACATAAACATTTTCATTCAGAGGTAAGATAACACAAACAACATGTTAAACATACTCGGAATAGCATAAAGCCAATAGGTAGATATGGTGGACTCACTGGAATAACTTTGGTTGAAGGTGTTGGAAACAAGTTTTTGCTTGTTGGAGTTTTTGGGCTAGCAAAAGGGAGAAAGTTGACCATCTAGATGCATGCATGAGTGTCCATAGAACTAACTAATCCATGTTAAACCAAGTAAATAACAATCAGCACCAAAACATGAATAAGTGATAGCTCTACAAAAAGAATTTGCAAACTATTACTCATAAACAAGCTCATGAATCATGCAACTATATGTATCATTAAAAATCAAGTCAAACATCCCTTTTCCCAATCTTATAAAAGCATCCAACATATTTCAACCCATATTTCCAGTAGCTCTCTCATATATAATTGATAGTGTGGTGGTCTCTCAAGACTCAAACAAAAACAAAAAACGACGCTCCAAGTTTATGCGATAAAGTGTTTCGATCGAAAAACAGAAGTTGGACGTGTGCAAACCGAGAGTGTGTAGGTCCAGCGGGGTTGTCTTCACATCCCCAAGCTTATGGTCTTCACCATCCTTGGATAGCTCTTGGTGCATCTCCTCCAATCCCTGTGAAAAAACTTCAAAACACCGTTTCTCCCATCTCTTTTCTGTGGGGTGCATTAATAGTGATAAACAAATAGGTTCCTTGCTGCATATAATCCTTGAACAAAAATTCATATGAATGTCCAGAAAGTATATAATGTTGTATGCCTACTCATAAACTCAATTGGATCAAAAAGATTCAACTTAAAAGCTCAAAGCATGCATCAAACAAAATGGGACAGAATCTGTCCAGAAAAACAGCAGCAGCAAAACGTATTTTTCTACCCTACCAAACTTTCTCGAAAAATTCCGAAAAAATTCATGCATACAGAGGATGAAAAGTTGCAACTACAGTTCAAATATGAGCTCATTCGGAGTTACAGAATAAGAATTAAAAATCATACCGTGCACTGACTCGTGCAGGAATAAAATCTCCGAACGCTATAAGCAACTTTTTCAAACCAAAAAGGGTAAAACTTGGCACTTTATTAAAAACTCCAGAACCTAAACTAACAAATCTCTTGTTACAGCAAGAGGACACAAAGAAAAATCACACATAAAAATAACCGGGTTGCCTCCCGCAAAGCGCTTTCTTTATAGCCATATAGCTAGGCTTCTTACTTGTTGTTTTATTGTGGACGAAGCTCATGAGGGAGCTTGAACTTTGGTGGTTCCCTCTTCCTTGGAAAGTGTTCCATGCACTTCTTGTGTGGAAACTGAAACTTTACATTCCCTTCCTTTGAATCAATGATAGCACCTGTGGTACGAAGAAAAGGTCTTCCAAGAATAATAGGACTAGAGGTTTTATTCCCCATATCCATGATTAGAAAATCCACAGGCACAAAAGTCATATGTAACTCTACCATAACATCACTTACTTTTCCCAAAGCATGTTTAATAGAGTCATCAGCAAGTGCTAGTTCAATAGAGCATTTTTCAAGATTTTTCAATTCAAGCACTTCATATAGTTCTTTAGATAAAACAGAGACACTAGATCCTAGATCAAGTATGGCATGGTGTGTCTCTTTTCCAATAGTTACTAGTACCTTAGGTATCCACATATCCCCAAGCTTAGGTGGTATCATAGCCTCTTGGTTGTACCTAGCAATCTTTTCTTTCAAGACATGATTAGCAATATAAGAACCAAAACCTGCTTGGTTAGTGTTGATGGAAGGATCACTTGCAAATTTTTGTAAGATAGATATTAATTCATGCAAGCTACAATTTTCTAAGTCAAGCAAAGGATCCTTGACTTCATTAAGCATTTTAACTTCCTCAACTTTCTTTTCCAACTCAATCAGCATAAGAGATTCATCATGTTCAGTTTCTTTAGCTTCTTCTTTTAAACTACCAAGTTGAGACATGAGTGGCAACAAATATTCAGGGTAGTTCAATAATTCATCAAGAGTTTCCTCCAAAGTAAGAGGAACATTTTCAGCAATGTTAACAGAATTCATTCCAACCACAGGTGATGCTTGTGGTTTCCCTGCAGACATACTCAATAAAGTGGCTTGATTATCAGCTAGTTTAGACAAAGCTTTGTCTAGTCCTGCAGCTTGGAGTTGTAAGCCTTTAATATCAGAACTAATAGAAGCAACAGACTTATTCAACTCTTGTATCATGGTATTATGACTAGCAACTTGTTCCATGAGAATTTTGTTAGCCTCAGAATTATCATTGCGTGATAACATAGGCTTCCAATTATTATCATTAGCATTAGGATATGGAACAAAAGGACGATTGTTGGGAACATATGGGGGTTTATTATAAGAGTTATAATTGTTGTTACCATACCCATTATTACCATAGTTCCTAATGAAGTTGACATCAATATTTTCAGAATTGTTTCCAACTAGTTCTTGCAAAGGAACATTTTCAACACTAGGTTTATTAAGCAAAGCAAGAATAGTATCCATTTAGATGACAAATCATTAGTTTCTTCAATAGAGTTCACTTTCTTAGAAGGATTAGGTGCCCTATCAGTATGCCATTGACTATAGTTTTGTAAAATGCTTTCCAATATATTTTAGCTTCTACTATAGTCTTACTCATAAAAGCACCTCCAGCAGCAGAATCAAGTATGTTTCTAGACATGTAGTTTAAACCATTGTAGAAAGAGTGTAATATGGTCCATTCATTAACTCCATGTGAGGGACAAGTTCTAAGCATAAGTTTTATCCTATCCCAAGCCATAGCAACATGTTCATTTTCATTTTGCCTAAAAGAAAGGATGTTGTTTCTATTTTGCAAAACTAGCTGGGTGGCCCGCGCAATTGCGCGGCTAGCAATGCGATTATTTGAATTGTGATATGTAATGTATTTTTTATTCTTGGTACCATCTTTTGAAACAATTTAAGAGAAATAAGACGCAAAAGTATATTAAAATCATTCACGACACTCAATTTGTAGAGCACATCTACTAATCTCCCGTTTATTCTTAGGTGATAATTTCTTGCACATGGTAACCATAGTAACTTAATTTTGTAGTCATTCAAACATTCAACTTGTTGTTACTAAACCTCCGAGTGATCAGTTGTGTATGGTCCCTCGTGTAGTGATCTTTCATGTCTTGTAACATTATCAAAGATTCATCATTATCCACATCCCTACTGATAATGCTCCTACCTTATCAAGGTTGTGAATTATAATGTCTCTGGTATAATCATGCAATTTAATATAGTTTTATGAACATACGAATCAAGATATATGATATCGACTTCGATACATACAGTAAACTATTTAAGCTTTAAAAAAATATGTTGTACGGATAAATACATTGACGAATGCATATAATAAGTTTTTTTCCTATGTCTTTCCTCGCAACTCCTTCTATTATCATGTAATTTGCTATATTAGTGTTGTCCAAACAGTATATTTTCCTGACAGTATTTTACAAACCCTTTATCGCACCTTTTTGAATTGCTTTGTTTAAATTTTGTGCATTCCTTAAGGTCAAAACAGAAGATGTATACAAATAATTCTGTATGAACACTTTATGATATTGTACCAAGTCCATTATGCTTTATGAACAATATATGTTTTAAAAGTTATGCATTATAAAATGCTAATTTAATGCGAAATAGTGCACCTTTTCTGCTTATTTTACTATGAAATGTCCCAATGTATCCCCACCAACTCTGAAACTTTCCTGTGCTTATGAAAGAGCTCAGTACCAATAAGCATGCAAATAATTGTTTAACTAAAGGCACACGAACATTAACTCACCAACCAAACTGAATAAGGCAAGAAGTAAACACAACCTGCCATCCACCCAAGAGATTTTACTAATGCTATATATATTTTCATGTATTCCACCAATCATTATCTAACAGATCTGACACCTGCAAAAAGGAAGAATCGATTAAATATATAAGCAAAAGTTTTAATGTTTTAGGTGAACAGAGACAATAAGCTTTAGCTACTGTTTCGAGTATAGCATGTAGAGTAGCATCCGATGCAGAGGCTAGGGCTATTCTCCCATTTCGGAAAAAACAAATGTAGAGTAGCATGAATTTTATGGTCTCTTGCCACTAACACTGGTAGTATTTCCTCCATCTCAGTATATTGGTTGTAACAACATCTCATATTATGAGACGTAGGGTGAAGTTGCCACTCGGCCATCTGCAACCGAGGGATTTTCTGTGCATCATACCAATCAAAAATAGGACACATGTAATATGTCCACTGGGTACTTCTCAATTTACACTTAGCAAATTTATGTAACTGAAGAATGGCAAAAAAAATTGTACCTTGGGAACGCATCAATGTAGAAAACCGATAGAAATAAATAGTAAGTATTGGCCCTATTTATAAATGTCGTTCGATAAGGATACATATATTCAACCCCGCAAAAAGAAAACAATATGTATTATTTGTACAAAAAATCGATGAACACAGCAGCATAATATTGACCGCTTACCAATTTCGACTGAAACTTACATATTGTAGCACAGAGAGCGGATATCAACATCAGTGCAATAATCCATGTTTGAGAGACCAGTTAATTAAGGACTTTGTTTCACCTAGGCTTCACTTTATCATCTTGTAAGTCTCTTCAGATTCAGCTACCAGATTGTTTCATCTACTTATATTATATTTAATGGTGATTTTTTCCCCTTCAACGCATCTTCTAGCGGGCTTAAAGCCTGAGTCTCCATGACACAAATCTTTGGGTGAGAAATTTTCTTTACAAAGAAAAATCGGATAGTAAGTGAATAGTCAAGCGAAGAGATGCAGAGATCTTACCAGTTTACCTGATCGTATCCATATTTGCATCATGCGCACAACATTCTCGTGGAAATACAAAGTACTGGCTGCAGGCTACATCGATTGTGTAGCTTAGCTAATCTTATTTGCTGTCGCCGAAAAAATCAACATACAGGACTCGATGTCTTAGTCCAGTGCAACTGGCACTCGGATGGCTTTTGTAGTCCAATGCAATGTAGAAGCTCGTTGATTTGGGCTTTAAAGCTGGAGACTTTATCTTGTGTGCAAGGCCGCTGAGAGGGACGCCGACGACAAAAACGATTTTGATCCGCTCTCATGCTTTGATTTCAAGAGAAAACAGGTATGACGCTTGCTAACCGGCTTGTCGGCAACATGTGGCAGGCACGCTGCCGGCCGGCCGCGCGGCTTCTTCCAATAACCTCATTGGTCGCTGAATCGCCGTGCATAAGCTATTCGCCAACTCGCCGCTCCATTGCTTGTCGTCGCCGCTGGCGATACGCGACGGCATATCTACTCGTAAAACCTAGTAGAGGCCCCACACCAGCGTTTGGTCCTTGGCTCGGTAGGTCGCCATCGATTCAAACCGCCGAGTGGGCTTCAGATGTCGCAGCTTCTTGTCAGATCGATATCGCCATACGGACTCCTCTTAGACTCATGAAACCTTCTGAATTTGTCAGCTTCATTGGCGCGAGATCACTTTCATCATATGCTTCAGACGTTGCAGCTTCTTGCCTGATCGATATTGCCATACGGATCCTCGTAGACTCATGAAACCTTCATTGCCGCGAGATCTCCGTTGTCGCCTCGAGTTGTCTTCGTCGGCATGATATCCCCGTTGCCGCCTCGAGCTCTTCCAAGGCTTTATGCTGGGCCAAATACGCTGCCATCTCCAGGTCCTCGGGACGGCCATTGTGAAGCCAGGCCGACAGGGACGGAGCCAGAATCTGAGATTAAGTGGGGCAAGATTAGCTTAATTGTGTGTGTGATCTTGATGAGGGGGGCTAATCAAGCTAATTTACATTAATCAAGCAGCTATAGAGGCTAATATAGCAATGAAAAGCTTGAGCTTAGGGGGGGGGGGGGGGGGCGTAGCCCCTGCTCGTCCCCCCTTGTCTCCGTCCCTGCAGGCCGATCAGCGATAGACATCTCCGTACTTACTACCCCATGGTGCACAATCAAGTGATAGGCAGACGTACATGATCGATTATAGCTTGTACCGTTTCCGCACAGTCAAATCCAAAGCGTTATGTCTAAATCTGAGCCGTACTTTTCTATTGCTAGATATATTGATTAATCTGAGCCATTAAATGTTTGTTACTTTAATAATATAATAGATTTTAACAGGGGATAATATTTCTTAATGAAAGTTTCTTTTAGGTCATCCCAAGAATTAATACTACCAGATGGCAAGGAATGCAACCACTCTTTAGCTTTTCCTCTAAGTGAAAAAGAAAATAACTTCAGTTTTAGGATGTCACTTTCCACATTTTTAAACTTTTGCATGTCACATATTTCAACAAAGTCATGAAGATGCATAGAGGCATCCTCCATAGCACTACCACCAAATTGTTCCCTAGTTATCAAGTTCAACAAACTAGTACTTACTTCATAACTCTCAGCATTTATCTTAGGTGTGGCAATAGCTCTCGTGATAAATTGATCATTAGGAGTGTTTGTGTAGTCACACAACTTAGTTCTTTCTCCCATTTTAGCAAGTTTTTTTGGTATTTTTAATTTTTTATGCAAAACTGAAATAAATATGATATGATATGCAATGACACTAACAAAACAAATAAATTGCTTTGTAAGTAAAGATGGATAAAATGGTGGTCACGTAGGTGCAACCTCCACAAGCTTAGGTGTTAGCACAAGTTGGTGACGTTGACTTTGTTGTGAGATGAATGCGATGATGCACACTCTTGGATAAATCTCTCAGCTACGATTCCCCGACAACGGCGCCAGAAAACGTCTTGATGGTCCCGAAGAGCAAGGCCTTGATACCTGCAAAAGTAAACGGGATTAAGTTGAGACTCCAAGTGCAGAGTGTATAGTAAGTGGAAGACAGTTTTCCCCACGAGGGGTGACTCGAGGGTTTAATATCGAACTCTCGGGGAATCTGAAGTGGTAGATTTATCTTCTTATCCTTCTTTTGGTTACCTACAAAACAAGGTTAGATGTTTTGGTCCTCAACCTCACCTGTGGTTGTCAAGCACAAGGTGTAAGAATGATATCAGGATAGTTATGCAATGCAAACAAGAAATAAATATGCAATGATGGTGGATGCAATGATAAATGATATTTTTGGGTTTTTGAATGATGTATGCAACATGAAAAGTATTTTTGTATTTTCGGATTTAATGATGGCTGAAAATAGAAAAGTGGTATATGGTGTTGGAAAGGTGTTTCTTATGATTAAAAATGGACTGGGGTTCATGGTTTCACAAATGCACTCTCTCTTTATCAAGTGGTAGACAATGGAACACACACAGTTTAACATATGAGATTGCAACACAGGGTTTGATAACAAGTTACTTAGATATATGGGTATCACGTCCTAACATTGAGATCTTTTGGTTATTAACCTCTCTTATATTCCACCAAGATGCGAACTAAATCATAACACCTCAGTAATTAAGATAACTCAGAGTATAGCATTAAGTATCATGACATGAAGTGAAAATAAGAACATGCTAGATCTAGTCATGGAGTAGTGGCAATGGTCACGCCCACATCCCCGGTAGCATGGTATTTTAGTTTATCCCTAGTGAGGCAACAAAGTAAGATAAAGATACCAAAGTGGATCGCAGAACTTTCTCTCACGTTCACTGCACTAGCCACCCCCCGTTACTCCAACTAATGCACACGTTCCCCCACACACGCTCTCATAAACATGCTTGATCAAAACAAGTAGACAAGAACGGGGTACATAATATGCATCTATACTCATAACTGAAACAAACATTGCAATCTCAAACATATATTAACTCATAAAGATCCACCACAAAGGTATTACAACGGTGACCGTAATCATGTTCAGCAGCTCATACGGTGCTAATTAGTGAAGCTCAAGAGAGGAGAGATACATAAGTTACTTCCACAAACCCATAGTCCAGAGGTGGACTACTCCCTCTTCATCATGGAGACGGTGGAGAAGTCGATGGAGAAGATGGAGACCACGCCGGCAGCGCCCCGCCGGAGTTTTCCCCCTCCAATCTGCAGCTCCTGATCTCCGTTTCGGTGTTTCTGTGTTTGTGCGGCGCTCCTTCCAGAGAACGTCGGGGGACCTTTTTTATAGGCGTTTTTAGGTCAAGACGATGTCGGTGGAGAAAAGATCGAAGGCAACGGAGCCATGAGGCCCAAATGGGTGGGTCCCACGCGGCTACAGTACCAGGCCGCGTGGGCCCCCTTGTTTG
Organism: Poa pratensis; assembly: GCA_947311845.1. Classification (NCBI taxonomy): domain Eukaryota; kingdom Viridiplantae; phylum Streptophyta; class Magnoliopsida; order Poales; family Poaceae; genus Poa; species Poa pratensis. The sequence goes on along the minus strand of CAMZMU010000047.1, from coordinate 58,640,408 downwards.
GCCCTCGAGCCTCCGTTTGCTCGCTTCCTTCGCCCACAGGTCTTCTTCCTTCCAAATATTGACGCCCGTAAATTTCCAGGTGATTTCGTTGACGTTTGGGTCCCTGAAACATTAAAATAAGAAAACAGGGTTTTCTGCCTGTGCAGGGTTAATTCCATAAAAATAGGAAATAAATGAATATTCCCAAAAATCATTATAAAACATTGATATAACCCTTATATGATGCAAATATGATTGGAATATAAGCAATTAAAGTGCAAAGTTCATGTATGCATTTTACATGCATCAGAAACCTCACTCATCGTCTGAACATCCTGCAACAGAAAAAATGTTGCAACAAGGTGGGTCAGGACCATATAAAATGGATCTTGCAAGTGACACTCTGTGGACACTTAGTGGAATAGCTCTAATAACCTATATGCATATTTGGCTGGTGGAGTTCAAGGCTATTTTGCATAAAGCCATCTTTTTCCTAACTCTTTGGAAAACTTTTCTTCTAATCAACCCTTGTTCACCCATCAAGTTTTACTTCAGAAGTTGGAATGTTGGGATCCTCCGTTGACGTCGTTGATCAGTTGCTCAGATTTGTCCGTAACCAGGGACACGGCTAAGTACTTAGTTTTGACACTGTCGAGAGGTTGTGCACGTTCACCATTAGACTTAACCAACCCAAACTATCCCCACACTCCAATAGTGATAGGGGGAAAGAAGAAGGTTAAGACGAGATCCTTCGGAAGCATTTTCCCACCCCATACCGTCCTGACGCGCTCCACCTACAATCCTCTACCACCACCTGTCAAGCCGGGGCGAGTCCACGCAACTTATTCGATCAAGACAGAGCCCATATGACCAATGGTTGCACTGGAAGCAATCTTCACTTGGAGTTCTTCAGATCCCTTTGTTCCTGGGTGGCAATCCACAAGTGAATATCCCATCGGTATAACCCCTAGGGACAACACTCAACTCATGCATCCAATCAAGCCCAAATCCACCCAAGTGTTCAATTAACTTAGTAGAATTAAGCTTTTCAATAAAACACTTTTGCATAGCATCAATAATTCTACTAAGTTATGATAGGATTCTAGACAACTAGTATAAAGGAGATAGTCTAGTTTCATCATAGCAATACTATCCAACACATGCATATAGAAAAATACACTAAGTCATGCATAGATAAAATACTTAGGAAATTTATGGGGGTGTGCCACTTGCCTTGACAACAGGGAGAGCAGCAGTAGCAGTTGCAAAAGCCTTCGTCTCTCTCCAAAATTTCTAACACATCAAACGAGCCACAATAAACATGTAATCATACCAAAAACTTTTTAGGAAAAATATGCCATGCATGATATGCAAAATACTCTAAGGAAATATGACATGCATGATGTGCAAAACAACTTGAGGAACATGGACAAAATAACTTAATCAAGTTGGCTAGGTCAAGGTCAAGGTCAAGGTCAAGGTTGGGCAAAATAAACTTGATATAATCAACTTAAACTGGTAGTATGGTTGCTCCAAGTCTTCACATGTTTGATCTCCAAGAAATTTCATCTAGCACTCTAGGGACTTAGTCATAAATACAAAGGACTTGGTCTATGTCCAAAGTGAAAGACAGAATTAGGAAGAAAGAAAAAGATAGAAGAGAGAAGGATGTAGTTGGTCTTCAAGGATCATCTTCAATCTTCCTTGTCCTTCCTTCCTTGGTGTGGTGACTCCATTGCTTCTTGTAGGACTTGATGATTTTGAGACTTCATCATTTGGTACCACCAGGGCTGGTCTTAAATTTAACTTGCTACACCACTAAGTCAAATGGAGAGGAAAGAAAAAGCAAGAAAGAAAGATTTAGAGAAAAATAGGTGGTTGGTCTTCTTGAAGTTCCCCTTGATTTTCTTCTAAGTACTTTTACTTCTTGGAGATGCTTCTGGAGTCTGTTTTCTTGGCTAAGTCCTTCATTGTCCTTCTAGCTTCATGTTGAGAATTCCAAGTATAGCAAATGCAACATCTTCTTGCCCTTCATGGTTTTCACTAGTTCTAACTTGGTGATTTTCAATTTGAAGGGTCAAAAAGGACTATCAAACAACCAATCAAATTTTCTATGGACAAGTTAACAAAAATAAGGTGACTAAAATAATTTCTAAGGAAAATAAGTTTAACAAAACAAGGTGACACAATAATTTACAAAAATAAGGGGAAGGTCTCTCTGGCTAGGGGCAACTATTTGTGACATTTTGCAAAAAGAAACAAAATAAAATAATTTGTAGAAATTAAACTAAGTCAAAAATACTCAAATTAAGCCTCTCATTTTTAAATCACCAAAATAGTGCCCAAAAATATTTTATAACAGAGGCATAATATTCTACAGATCCTAAGGTTTCCAAAAATATTTTATTTGCAAAATTTGGATTTGTGGATCTAAAGTTAAGTCAAATTTACTCAAACTTCTCATTTGAAATTTGAATACATTTAAGCTATCAAAATTTAAAAACTAACAGAGCCAAAAGATTCTACAGGTCCAGAGCTTTTCAAAAATATAAAGTTTGTTAAATTTGGCCAAACCAATAAAAAGTTCTAAAGGTTTGAATATGCAGGGGCTTTTCTGCAAAACAGTCAATTAATCTAAATAGGAAAAAAACATTTTTCCACGTGGATCTGACTGGGCGCTGACTAGGTCTGACGTGGCTGCTGACTGGGCGCTGAGCTGGATAAGTGAAATGATCTGGGCCATTGGATCTGGATCTAAAGGTCTAGATCTACCCGTACCCCTTCGGTTAAAAGGATCTAATCGTGGCCGTGGATTGTGGATCGGATGGCTCTGGTCGCGTTGACCAGCCCGTGCGGCGCTATGTCACCGGAGCATGTTGGCCGGCGGTGGCGCCATGGTCGGTGACGAGCGGCATCGCGAAAAGAGAGGGGTCGGGACACGAGGCTCATACCACGCGACGCGGGACGTCGAGGCGGGCTTGGTGGCGAGGCGGAGGGCTCCTGCGTGTCCTGCTCCTCCTTGAATCGCTCGCCGGAGTTGGGGCCAGCGGCGGACGGCGTCTGTCGAGGATGGAGTTGAGGTTCTGGTGCACAAAAAAAATACGAGGCGGTGTCAGGAAGATGCGCAATACAGAAAGTGAGAGAATAGAACAGAAGGGAGGGCTCGGGGTGTCCTGGACTCGCCGGAAATGGAGCTTCTCGCCGGCAACCGTGGCCGATTTGCGAGGAAGAAATCGGGCAGCCTGGTGTCTCCCGTGCTCTGTGGTTTGGGGCAAAGGAGAGAGGTCGGTGAGGTGCTTAAGTAGGAGCAGACGGAGAGGGAAACGACTGAGTAAATCGCCGTAATCAATCCGATTGATTTCGGCTGTTTCTTGCCGTGGTCATGGCGTGATTTCGGGAGAAGATGGTTGCGGCGTTGGGGATGACAGGTAGGGCCCACCTGGCAGTGAGAGAGAGGGAGAGAGGAGCCGGGTACCTACTGTTGGGCTGGGTTGCGCTGGGCTGGCTGCCCCGTTTCATTTTTTTTTGTCCAAAATCCTTTTCTTTTTCCTTTTCTGAAATCTTGTATAACTTTGGTTTTAAAACTCTGAATGAGTTCAAACCAATTTGTAAAATTTTGTAAAATTAAATTCTATCAAACCATACTATTTGGGAACACTTTAGCAAACCATTTCAAAATACAAAATTAAAATATTGTATAAAATTTTAATTGACATTTTATGTCCATTTTGAAATAGGGTTTTTAAATAAAAGCATTTGTGGTTTATTATAGACAATAAAATACCAAAAATGTGAATATTTGAAAGTAAATTATTTTTCAGATAAATATAATTGAATCAAAAATCAAAATTTAAAATAGAACAAATAAAACCATATAAATGAAAAAATATTATATGGAGCATAAAATGCCCCTTTATGATTTTTCTCAAATATGTTTTCAAGTCGAATTAATTTTCCAACTTTGAACAATCAAATGCAAACAAGACAAGAAGATGGTGCATGTATGCATGATTTTATGTTTTCAAAACGAAATACATATAATTTTCAATTTTTTTTTGATTTTTCAGATTTTTCAAAAATTTGAAAAAACTTGGGATGTTACACCGAAAGGAAGAACCGCACTCTTATTGATATGGCAAGAACTATGATGGCCGAATTTCATTCCCCATACAACTTTTGGGCCGAAGCCATCAACACCGCTTGTCACTTCTCAAACCAGCTCTTCTTCCGTCCTCTCATGGACAAGACACCATATGAACTCCTCACCGGTAAAAAGCCAAATGTATCTTACTTTCGAGTTTTTGGTTGCAAATGCCATGTTTACATTAAAGGTTGCAAAATTGCTAAATTTGAATCTAGATCTTTTGATGGTATACTTGTTGGATATGCCGCAAAGTCTCATGCTTATAGGGTCTACAATATATCCACCGGGTGTGTTGAAGAATCTATGAATGTGGAGTTTGTCGAGGATAATGGCTCCCAAGCGGAGCATATTGATCATGATGATGTAGGTGATGATGCTCCATCTCAAGCCATAAGAACTATGGGGATTGGAGAACTTATTCCTATTGAAGAACATATTGATGATACTCAAGAAGAAGGAACAAGTTCTACTCAAGTTGAGCCATCCACCTCAACAGTTGATCAAGAATCTATCCAAGAACAAGAACATGATATTCATTCATATGACCAAGAAGATGGTCAAGACCCACCCAACTCTAGTGGTGAACGAGAACATAATGAACCCACAACCCCAAGAACTCCACTTAGGGTTGACCATGAGCAAGATGAAGGCAATAATGAAGATATTTGTGTTGGTGAAACAATTGGTCAAGCCATGGAACGCCGGGTCATCCGGCGTGCATCAAAATTGGATCATCTTTCCCACTTCAAAGAAAATATCCTTGGGAGTATTCGTTGGGGTGTGTCCACACGCAAACAATTATCTAACTTTTGTGGTCATGTCTCTTGTTTGTCTAGCTTAGAACCTCTCAAGGTATATGATGCTCTTGAAGATATGGATTGGGTTGCGGCTATGCATGAAGAGTTGAACAACTTCGAGCGCAACAAAGTATGGTCATTAGTTGAAAAACCCAAAGACACATGCCATAATGTCATTGGAACCAAGTGGATATTTAAGAACAAGCAAGACTCACATGGTCAAGTCATCCGCAACAAAGCAAGATTGGTTGCACAAGGCTACACCCAAATCGAAGGAGTCGACTACGGTGAAACCTATGCCCCCGTTGCTAGACTTGAATCCATTCGCTTACTAATTGCTTATGCATCTACTCATAATATTGTCTTATATCAAATGGATGTTAAAAGTGCTTTCTTAAATGGTCCACTAAATGAGTTGGTGTATGTTAAACAACCTCCGGGTTTCGAAGACCCTAAATTTCCTAACCACGTCTACTTACTACATAAGGATCTTTATGGGCTCAAGCAAGCTCCACGTGCTTGGTATGATCATCTCAAGGAGTTTTTAGTAGACCGTGGCTTTGAAATTGGGGTAATAGATCCCACTCTTTTTACAAAAAGGGTAAATAGAGACTTTTTCGTATGCCAAATGTATGTTGATGATATTATCTTTCGTTCCACTAACCGTGAATTTAGTGATCAATTTGGCAAGCTAATGACCAAGGAATTTGAGATGTCCATGATGGGAAAGTTAAATTATTTTCTTGGCTTTGAAATCCACCAATTTAGAGAAGGAACATTCTTATATCAAGCAAAGTATATTAACGATATGCTCAAGAAATTTGACATGAACAATGCCAAACCATATAAGTTTCCCATGGACTCCAAGGCGGATCTTCACTTAGATCCGGATGGTAAGGAAGTTGATCAAAAGCTTTATCGTTCTATGATTGGATCTTTGCTTTACCTTTGTGTATCTAGACCGGATATTATGTTTAGTGTGGGTATGTGTGCAAGATTCCAATCAAGTCCTAGGGAAAGTCATGAAACCGCAGTTAAAAGGATTCTAAGATACTTGATGGATACTCCTAACTTTGGTCTTTGGTATCCCCATGGCACAAGCTTTGATCTTGTAGGTTATTCGGATGCGGATTGGGCGGGTTGCAAAATGGATAGAAAATCAACTTCGGTTACTTGCCAATTCCTTGGTAGGTCCCTTGTGAGTTGGTCTTCTAAGAAGCAAAATTGTGTGGCCTCGTCCTCCACCGAAGCCGAATACATTGCCGCCGGAAGTTGTTGTGCACAACTATTATGGATGAGGCAAACTTTAAAGGATTATGGTGTCATTTGTGACAAAGTGCCTCTTTTATGTGATAATGAAAGTGCCATCAAAATTGCTCACAATCCGGTTCTTCATGGGAAGACCAAGCATATTGAGATCTGGTATCATTTTATTCGAGATCATGTTGAGAAGGGTGATATTGCAATCAAGTATGTCAACACCAAGCTTCAACTCGCCGATATGTTCACAAAGCCTCTTGGTGAAGCAAGATTCAAGGAGTTGAGAGGAGAACTTAATGTGGTGGACATAAGCAATTGGACTTAGTGGACTTCTCGCATACCTACCCCTATTAGACAATATTCATTTGGTTTGGATGTTGGCATGGACATAGGGGGAGTGTAGCTCAATTCATGAGTCATTACTCCCCCCATTATGCGCAAATAGACACATCTTGCATAATTGTCACTTTTGTGACTAAAACGTGCTTCAAAGATGAGTTGTGATTTTGAGCCCAAGATATATCTTCGCGGCTACAAGTCATACATACTCAAACATGGTGGCTACGGCCACCGCCCTCCTCTTTTCTTGAGGAGTTGGTTTTAATTGAATTATTTGGGTATTTTTAGGCCTTGCTCTATCTTGTGAAGAAACTCTTGGATGTTGGGTTTTCCTTGTTGTATCTTGCAACTCCAAGTGGTTACTCAAAGCCTACAGTGACTTACCTTAACCCATGCCATGATCTCATCTCATAAGACCATCTGAAATTCCTTGCACAAGTTCAATTTTCAAAATTTAGTACTTGGTTGTTCCAGGTCCCGGTACTACCGGGTGCCAAGTTCCGGTACTACCGACACCTGGGAAGTAGCAGGTTCGAATCTGCGATTTCCCGAGCTGCCGGTACTACCGGGCCGCGGCCGGTACTACCGGGCGTGCGGTTTTGAGCCTTATACGGGTGCGGCTCGGGAAAGAGCTTCTTCCCCAAACCGCACCCCACGTTTGTTGCTCCCAACACCGCCCTCTTTCCTCCAACCTCCGGCGAGCCGCCGCCTCCGGTGTCCCTTCCCCGCCGTCCCCGGCCAGATCTGCTCTGTGCGAGTTGTTCCCACTCCTCTCACCTCCGATGGCCTCCGGTATTTTCCCCTCTCATGCTCCTTTTTGGTCTCTATTTGAAACCTAAAATGTGCTTGGGCAAATCACCGGTAGCTCCACTTATTGTTGGTTAAATTCGTGGGGGGAGACTCCTTTTGGTCTGGGATAGCACTAGCTAGTTACTCAGTGTAGCCATTTTGTCGATTTGTCACGGATTCACGTTCTCCCCATGGTCAAATCCGTCCTGTACCGCGGCCGGTACTACCGGCGGGTTTCCACCGGTACTACCGGAACCTAGCAATTTCGACTTATTTCTACACTTAGCAACTAGTTTGTTTTTACAAATTCATGAACTTGTGCACTTACCCTGTTCCCTCTGCACCTATATATGCTATTGCACAGGTAGCCGTGGTGGGCACGAGGTTTACGGTCGTAAAGACAAGAGGCCTAGAATCATTGAGTCAAATGAAGATGAAATTGAAGAAGAATCTGAAGAAGAGTCTGAAGAAGAGATATTGCCAACAAGATCCACAGCTAGAACTCAAGGCCGTCAGCCCATCCAAAAGCAAGTCATTCCAAAGCCATTCACCAAACTTCGTCTTCATGAGTATCGGGCCTATCGAGAGATCAATCCTTATGACAAGAAGAGGTTCCCTAGTGTGAGAAACCCTCTCTTCCACACCAATGAGCAAGAACGGGTTTATCAAGAAGTCTACTTGGGTTCAACAAACAAACACAAAGTGGTCATTCAACACTCCATTGACATTGAACACATGAAGAAGGATAAGCTTAGATCCTACTTTGCCGAAGCTCTTGCTATGTGTGGAGAATTTGGTCTCATTGACATTATGACCTTCAACCTTCCATACATTGAGTACTATATTCTTCAATTCTATTCAACCGTTCACTTTGGCAATGACGATGCTCGGACCCTCAAATGGATGACCAAAGACACAATGGCTGTTTTGGGTGGTTATCGTGATGGAGGTCCAAGGTCCCCTTGTGGGTGGAGATGCCACTCAAATGATGAATCCGGTGGCAAGGAGTTGCTTGCTCCCATTACTATGGAAGGTGGTATTCCGGGTCAAACCGAGGATCTTTTGAGATTCTGCACCGCATCTATCGTGAGTGTCTTGCTCCTCGGATTGGGAATTGGGACCAAGTGCACTCTTACACTATTGATCTCATGGCAAATTCAAAGACCAATCAAGGAAAAAGGGAGAAAATTTGATGTCATGGATTTCATATATCAAGAGATGTGGCTGAATGTTATTGACAAGAGAGTTCCTATTTATGCACCATTTATCATGGCCCTCATCTGTGACAAATGGAGTGCAAAGACAGGTGAAGACCTTTTGAAGGATGGTTTGCCCGTGATCAAGCACAATGTCAAACAACTCCAGAAGAAGGCACACACTCTACCCAAGGACAGAAAGGGCTCCAAAACTGCTAGAGGCTCAACTAGTGCTCCTTCAGGCGCTCCAGAGATTGGGGCTAGTTCTAGTGCACCACCTCTTGACGATAAACCTTCATGGTTCAAGAAATTTCAGATCAAGGCCAAGTGAGCGTTTTGCTTCAAGTTGGACATTCAAGACCGCATGTATGAGGCTCATGTCTTTCACAAGAAGGCTGCCATGAGACACAAAGCAATGATGAGGAAGTTGGAGATTGATCACTCTCCCGAACACCCTCGTGACTTGGTCATCACCCCCAAGGAAGAGTGGATCTCCAAGCATGGTTATTGCAGTGAAGAAGACGCCCCCGAGACTGAAGATCCGGCTCGTACCCCTGTCCACCGCGGCATGGGTGGAGAGTGACTCTCCATGGGACGTTTCTTAGCATCGCGCTTCTCCCTTTTTGGCATTTCCATGACAAAGGGGGAGAATGTGTTCTAGTAGGATTTATCGATGGGATTTGCATGGGAGGGACACAAGCTTGCTCTTGCTTTGATTCGTTACCGCTTGTGTTCCATCTTATTTGGTTTATGAACTTCGTTGCGCATGGTGTAAGACATGCATGAACCTATTTGTTTAAGACTATGTGGTGCTATGTAATAGACTTATTTAGCTGTCTATCCTTGGTTATGTCTTACATGTTTGGCAAGTTATTTTTCATATGCCTATTTAGTTAAACTTGCTAGGTTTGTAAAATATAAGGGGTGCTCATCCCACATGAATATGGTGTGTTTTGCATTCAAACGCAAATTACAAATAATGCACACATTCAGGGGGAGCCCGCTTGTCTTTTGCAAATCTTTTGTCGCTAAACATTGTGTTGTCATCAAACACCAAAAAGGGGGAGATTGAAAGGACATTTCTATCCCTATATGTTTTGATGTTTGTTGACAACACAATAAGCGGACTAATTGTTTTGTAAAAGACTTACATGTACATCTTATATTTTCACACATGATGGTGGGATTTCTCCTCTACAAGCGTCAAGCGAGAAGTTGTAGTTTTCCTAGGTTTTACTTTATAGGAAAACCGTACTATCAAGAGGGGGATCCGGTGTGGAGGTTTGGGCGGAATCAATCTTGTCTACATGTTTTGCACAAACCAAATATGCACACCACAGCCATCCCATTCCCTGAAAAATGCTCTGTTTGGCACACCTTTCCTGGCTCCGGTAGTACCGGATGAAACGGCCCGGTAGTACCGGACTTGGTACCGAGCCAGGTACCGGCGAACGCCAAACGGTACTGGTTCTGTGGAAATTCGTACGCGGTAGTACCGGAAATAATTCCGGTAGTACCGACCGTGCGCGCTCCGGTAGTACCGGTGGAAACTCCGGTAGTACCGGGCGCGCGCGTCGCCTGGTCAAAATGCGCCTGTTGACTGCTGTTTTCTGCCGTTCGGTAGTACCGGTCCATTTGGTCCGGTAGTACCGCGCGTCTGCAGAAAACTGGCCAACGGCCATATTTTTGTGTGGAGCTATATATATACTAGTCTTCTTCTCCAAAGAAGCTAGGCTTTGAAAAATCTCTCTCCACCATTGTTACAAAGCTTCAACCTTCAAGATCTCCCACTCCATCGGTCTAAACACCTTCATACTTTGAGGAGTGACGGAGAAGGTCTTGATCTACACTTCCACCAAAGCAATTTCGATTCCCCCCACTAATCCCTAGCGGATCTTGTTACCTCTTGGGTTCGTTGAACCCTAGACGGAAGTTGTGTTCTTCGTGGCTTTGGTAGCCACGGGGAAAAGCCAAGAGCCTCCAATTGAGTTGTGGATGCGTGCCTTGGCCTTGTGATTCTTGTGGCTTTGGGAGCCGCGGGAATTTGGTGAGAGCCTCCAATTCGGTTGTGGAGTGTGCCTCATCCTTGTAAAGGTTTGTTGCCGACCTCGAGGGCATCATATAGTGACTCGTGGAACTCTTCATCGGAGGATAACATGAGGGAGATACGGTGTGCCATATCAAGGCTATTCGAGTCTCACTTGTGACCCCGCACCGCTCCAACGAAGACGGAGCTTACATTGGGAAGTGAACTTCGGGAATCATCTCCGCGTCACCGTGTGGTCATCTCTTAACCTTTCTTTACTTGTATTGCTAGCTTAACTTGTTTAGAATATATTGCTAGCTTATCATTTGCTCATCATATAGGATTGTTCACCTAGTTGCATATCTAGAGAACTTATATTTGAGCAATTCCCCAATTTGATTAAAGAAAAAGAAAATTTGTAGTTGCCTATTCACCCCCCCTCTAGTCAACCTACTCGATCCTTTCAATGATGCACTATGCAAACAGGAACATGAATGACATGATCAGATTCCTTAGGTTTTTCTGATAAAATTTGATATAAAATACTTTTTATTTCGAAATACGGTTTAAAAGACATGATATTAGCAAAATACAAGTATTTTTTTGGAATTCCTGTAAAACAGAGCAAAATGCAGGAACTTTCTCACCACAGGAGTATCCAGCCGAGGTCACTGATCGTTAGGGCCAGGGCTGACTTGGCGCTGACTGGGACAAGGTGCTGCTGAGGAGGCGCTGACAGAGGCTGACGGGCGAGGTCCACCTATCAGTGATGCAAGGGAAAATAGAAGCAAAAAGATGAGGCTTTGCCACGATGGGGATTCGAGCACGGGACCTCACGCGAACGGACCAAGGTTCCTACCACTGGGCTACTGCTACGGTTGATGAAAATCTGGAGGCGCGCGTCCTATTGAACCAAACAGCGACGGGAGCTGTAGGAGAAAAGAAAAGAACAAAAGTGCGACGATGGCGTTCCTGCGACGGGGTAGTCAGAGACGAGGCCGGCGAGCTCCAAAGGTGGATGATTTACTTCAAGAAGCTGCTGCAGGCGACCTCCTGGATGGCGGCGACCTCAACCGCGGCGAGACTTGGGCTGGAGATCGTCGAAGGCACGCCGGCGACGACGACACCCGACGGCGGCGTCGGTAGAAATAAGGACGGTCAGCGAGGTCGTCGGCAAGCGCAAACAGATGGAGCAGAGGACGGGGAAGCGCGGGAAAAGGAGCAGGGGCTCACCGGGATGCCGACGGAGGCGTCGGGGAGGTCAACGGAGGCCGGACGGCGAGGCCATCGCCCCCGGAGCACGGCGGTCGGAGCTCAGGGATCTCGACCGGACGTCGTTGGAGAGCACGCGAGGACGATCTGGGGGCACGGTGAGCTTCGGGGAGACGAGGCGCTCCTCACGGTAGCCTTGGCTTGGCCGGAGAGGGCGTGTGGCGGCGGCGCGTCGGCGAGATGCTCGGTGGCCTTCTCCGTGGTCGCAGAGAAGAAACAAGGGGAGAAAGAGGAGTGCGCGGCGCTGGGAGAGGGAGGAGGTAAGCTAGGATAGGGGCTAGGGCACCTGGGGGAGTTTATAGGGAGGAGGCGCTGCATGGGAGCCGTCCCATCGCCCAGGTTGTCGACGTGGAGGCGATGGATGCGCTGCCTTACAGGGAAGACGACGGCGAAACCTATAGGTCGCGTACCGCGAAGCTATCTTAGCATCGCGTACCCCTCCGTCTCTACTTGGGCCTGGCCCAGTCGAGAGACCGATCCCTCCCCTCTGCTTCTTCTGTCTTCTCCTGCTGGCCCTTACCCACGACCTCCTCGCGGAGGTGCTCGCTCATCGGCGTGCCGTCGCCGGCGGACCTCGCCCGCGCCTCCGCGTCCTGCGCCTCGCTCCTCCGCGTCGCCACCTCGCCTTGGTTCCTCCGGCGTTTCCGCTCCCTCCACGCCCCGCCCCCGCTCGGCGTCTTCTCCCTCGACGGCTTGCCTTCTACCAACCCGCCCTGCCGCCGAACCCCACGGCCCCCTCCGCCCGCGCGCTGGCCCTCGCTCTGAGATAAGTTCTGATACAGTGAACGAAGCCTGCCTTTACACTGGGTTTTGCCCCGTCACTGTCACTTCCTGCTGTCTGATGTGGTAAGTTCTGCTCTCTGCTTGCTTTTGTCATTCTACAGCATTGGGGTGTTAGGCTGTAATAGTTTTGTTTGATAATATGGTTATGTTTCCTGTTGAGGATTTTAATGTTGTAAGCTGCTCTAGATCCTAGAAAAAGTGGCGAAGATAAGCCATGCTAGATAATTTGGGGTTTCTAATCATCAGCTGAACATCTAAAATGTGTTGTTTTCATCATCTTATATGATATTAAAGTTGCAAATATTGGTGTGAGAAAAAGTTTCCACACTGATTAATGAGCACTTCTCAGCATTTCATGGTTTAGTTTATTTAAACCGAGTACAATCATCGCCAGCATTTAGTTCCATTCTAATATTGTATTGTCCATGCTAGTTGATGCCCTGTACAAAAAGCCTTCGAAATTCATCTTTGTAGTCTTTCAGGTGCTTAGCCGTTACATGGTTTATGGTTCTATGTTGCCATGTTTTATTGTTCTCTTATTGATATGCAAAATTCTACTGTAGAGAGACGACCGTTTTCTGGATAGGCTGGTTCCGTGCATCAGGAGAAGAGTACATGAGTAATGTGTCACTCTTTAGTGGCATACTAGCAGTTACAAAATATGATCAACCTTACCTTAGGAATGACGACTCCAGTTTTAGGGCATCAGAAAATGCATGCGCATGCAGTGCATTCAGGGACATCAAATTTAACGAGCGTGGAACATCTGGTTTAATATGTTTGGCTCGATGTGAGCATTGTATTTCTAGAATTCTGTAGCCTTACATTCAATGCTTGTGTCTTTCCCTTTCTCGTATTCATTACTTCATAATATTTGTGAAAGTATTGCTACTTAATTATTCCCTCCGTCACATATTAATTGACGCTAAACAGATGTATACATCCGTTTTAGCGTCAATTTGAGTAAACCAGATAAATTTTGTAAGACGAACACTTTAACTCTGTATTATGCAGTTGTGCTAATTTTTAACTGAAAAAGACCAAATTGTCAGTTTGAATTCTTCCAAGCAGTACATTTTTTTCTTAATTATGCATTGGTACACAATTGTAGGGAATAGCTATCATGTATCTAGTCTTGAGCTCGCATAAAGAACATGATAATACTTTAACAGCTGCTAGCATAAATATTATCCGCAGCTAACATGTTCTACTTGAAATAGAATGTCTCCATCAAGATCATATAGGTGCACATTCATCAGAGACATTTACCATGAGCCTTCCTAATGGATACGCTTTGACATTTGTGACATATTTATTGTCTTGTTAACTTCTCGTCTTGACATGCATTCCTTGTTTGTGTATCTATGTGCATCATTTATGTTCATTTGGAGTAAATTATATTAGTTCTTCGTGACACATGATAGCTTTATGAACCTATTAAAAATAACCTTAACTTAATTGATATTTCTGTAACACAGCAACCTACAAAACGGGTTTTGACCGGGGCACGACAACTGGTAGCGAACCATCAAAAATAGCAGAAGCAAGAGAAGAGATTGATCTACTGGAAGAACAGAGCTCTAGTACATACTGGGAACCCTCCGTTTCTATCCTGTGGCTCTAGTCCAGCATGACTCATCCATCCATGAGCTGCTTTGTTTGCTGTTTTACGATTTAGTAAGGTAATGATGCTTCTAGTGAACGTGCGCACGATGCAGAGTAACCCGGAGAATCTGCTAGTAGCTTGTTAAGTTCTCACCAGAGTCTCTAAGGTGGAAAGCGGATGCTGCTGTTTTGTACGAGGTGGTCTGATGAAGTCTCGCTGTGAAGGTGGAGGCTCTTGTGCTGCGTAAGATGCATTGAGTAGAGTGAGTTTGGAGAAGGGGGCCAAATTCTCAGGATTGACATTGCGCAATGATGTTACATCTGATGTATTGTAGACCTGTTACCATGGAGGAAATGGATAATGAGCACAGATTTGTCCATAGTTCTGGTGATTCGAGCGAAATCCGGGCTGTCAATATTTGTCTACTTGAATCTTTTTGCTGTCTTCATGGCCGTTGAAGGAGGCTCCAAGCTCCATTTAGGATTCACAATCTGATGAACCATGTTCCTGGCCGGGATAATCTTGAGATCCGTCTTACTGTTGATTTTTCATTGAAGCAACTGAAAACACTAATATGATGCCATACTAAAGTTCATCGAATCAACTCGAAACACTCGTAGCAGCGTTTTGGTACAACGTTCCACTCATGCTGGAATATCCTTTCTACGACTACATGTTCAGTTTGTGATGGAGATTCCATTTTTGAAAATTACTCATAAATTAAAAATGGTTCCATTTCCGAAAATGTTATAAATTTAAAAATGGTTCCATTTTCGAAAATGGTTCCAAAAGTTAAAAATGGTTCCATTTTGAAAATGGTTCCAATTTTAAAAATGGTTTCAAAAATTAAAAATGGTTCCATTTTGAAAATGGTTCCATATTTAAAAATGGTTCATATGTTAAAAATGGTTCCATTTTCGAAAAAGTTACAAAATAAAAAATGGTTCCATTTTGAAAATGGTTCCACTTTGAAAATAGTTCCAAATTAAAAATGGTTCCATTTTGAAAATGGTTCCAAATTTAAAAATTGCTCATAACTTAAAAATGGTTCCATTTCCGAAAATATTACAAATTTAAAAATGGTTCCATTTTCGAAATGGTTCCAAAAGTTAAAAATGGTTCCATTTTGAAAATGGTTCCAATTTTAAAAATGGTTCCAAAAATTAATAATGGTTCCATTTTGAAAATGGTTCCATATTTAAAAATGGTTCATATGTTAAAAATGGTTCCATTTTCGAAAATGTTACAAAATTAAAAATGGTTCCACTTTGAAAATGGTTCCATTTTGAAATGGTTCCAATTTTAAAAATGGTTCCAAAAATTAAAAATGGTTCCATTTTGAAAATGGTTCCATATTTAAAAATGGTTCATATGTTAAAAATGGTTCCATTTTCGAAAATGTTACAAAATTAAAAATGGTTCCACTTTGAAAATGGTTCCAAATTAAAAATGGTTCCATTTTGAAAATGGTTCCAAATTTAAAAATTGCTCATAACTTAAAAATGGTTCCATTTCCGAAAATGTTACAAATTTAAAAATGGTTCCATTTTCGAAAATGGTTCCAAAAGTTAAAAATGGTTCCATTTTGAAAATGGTTCCAATTTTAAAAATGGTTCCAAAAATTAAAAATGGTTCCATTTTGAAAATGGTTCCATATTTAAAAATGGTTCATATGTTAAAAATGGTTCCATTTTCGAAAATGTTACAAAATAAAAAATGGTTCCATTTGAAAATGGTTCCAAATTAAAAATGGTTCCATTTTGAAAATAGTTCCAAATTTAGAAATTGCTCATAATTTAAAAATGGTTCCATTTCCGAAAATGTTACAAATTTAAAAGTGGTTCCATTTTTTCTAAAATGGTTCTAAAAATTAAAAATGGTTCCAAATTTAAAAATGGTTCCAAAAATAAAAAATGGTTCCATTTTGAAAGTGGTTCCAAAAATTTAAAAATGGTTCCATTTTCGAAAATGTTACAAATTTAAAAATGGTTACATTTCGTAAATTTAGAAAAATTCCAATTTGAAAATTTAAAAATGGTTCCAATTTCGAAAAATGGTTGCATTTTGAAAAATGCAACCATTTTTGAAAAATGTTCCAACATTAAAAAATGGTTCAATTTTCGAAAATGGATCCAAATTAAAAAATGGGGTACAACATTTTAAAATGGTTCCATTTTCGAAAATGGATCCAAATTAAAAAATGGGTACAACATTTTAAAATGGTTCCATTTTTCAAATCTGGACGAAGCAGGTACGAAAACCATTAAAATCTGTTTCTGCAGTACGAAAACCATTAAAATCCGGACGAAGCTGTACGAAAACACACGGAACATTTTCTCGTCAAATATTTTCTCGTGGCGCGTTCGAAGCAGTACGAAGCAGAAACATCTTCTCAGTGGCGCGTTCGAAGCAGTACGAAGCGTTGGAAGCAGTCACTGGGCCTGTCCCATTAGCTCGTCGCGTACAGGAAGAGGTACGCGAAGCGAAGCAAGCTTCGCGTAACGCGTGGTATAGGCCCTCCCGAAGACGACATGAGGAGCGTGTCCACCGGTGGAGTTCCTAGCTGGGCTAGATGGCTAGAAGGAGGAGGAAGGGAGAAGGGAGAAAAGGGCCAGGAAAGAGTTGGGCTGGCGCTGGAGGCTGGGCTGGGCTGCCAGGGAGAGAGGAAAGGGGGAGAGACGGGCTAGGCTGCCAAGGGGTGCTGGGCTTCTTTCTCTTCTTCTCTGTTTTTCTTCTCCTCTATTCTTTATTCTTTTCTGGTCCAGATTTCCAAGAGAGCAAAATAAAGAGAGAGAGGAAAAGGTTTAGCAAATAAATTTAAAAACCACCTGCAAGTTTTGAAAGCAAAACAAAACTTGTTTTAAGAAATAGTTTTACAGAAAATAAAGGTAGAGAAGAGAGGCCTATAATGCCCACATAAGAATATTTTTTTGCAAAACAAAACTAGGGTTTTGAAAGTTTTAATGGAGGGAGAGACTTTAGGGTTTGAGAAACTTTGAAAAAGAGAGGGGGAAGCACACACAAGGGTCAAAGCCCACAAACAACCAACAAAGAAAACGTTTTTGTGCAATTTTTGATTAATAAAAATCTGACGTGATGCTATGCAAATGTGATGATGCAATTAAAAACCAAATAAAAAGCAAATTTTATTTTGGGGAATCCCCGGATGCTACAGTCTCCGCATGTGCCTTGCTTCTGAACGTGCAGACCTTCTTGCGTGTCTATCCCCGGAGTGGGTCAAAACAGCCTTCTTGTCTCAGATGTCCTAGGGTAATTAGCTTACGACGAGGTCCTACAAAACAACAAAGGGAAAACAATCCTTTCTTGAGGATGTTAGTGTCTCGAAGTCCTGAGGAGGTCTGAGGTACTCTTCCTCGAACCATGGAGTACTGAGCCGAGAGGTCGGGGAGGTATCCGTAATCTGAGCTCTTTATCATGTTGGAACTGCCTGTGGACCCTTCTGACGTGGCGAGGTCCCTGCGGGATTTAGGTCCAGTCCAGTATGACGTAATCTCTGACGTTGCTTTGTCTCTTTGACTGCTTCTGTGACCTGAGGAGGTCCTGAGAGGAGATATTTCCGTGGCCATGAGGACCTGAATCTGAACCGATACGAGAGGTCACATCGGTAACTGTTGCATGCCAGAGCCCCTTTACAGCGTGGAATCGGTTCCGCCCGGCGAAATTGAAGGTGGGGATCATATTGAGATTCCTGCACACGAGGACAGTTGAAACGACGTGACACCGCACATTAGCCGACATTTTGAGCTCTCGCGTCATATATTTCCGGTCCCGGGCGGGCCGGAGACCGATCTACGACGCGAAAACGCGAGACAGCCGCCCGGGATCGCGATCGCTGACAGAACGCGAGACCATCAGGCCATTCTCGTCACGCAAGGTCAATCGTGTTGTAGTGTATGCCGCTGTAACTCGGCCACCCATTACCTACATACATCATACTTCTTAATGGAAAACATTCTAAACACTAGTGCAATGATTCATATGTTGTGATATGTTTGAGTATTATCACATCTCTCTCATCTAACCCCACTTGGTGGTGTCAATCACCTCATGATATAGATAAACAAGGCATTATGTACAGATCTAAACCATTACATGCATCATAGAATATTACCAAAGTATGACAAACCATACAAATCCAACACAACGGTAAATGCATAACAAGTACTATCTCATAACACAATATCCATCATATGACTTACATAGATAGATTCATACTCATGTAAGGCACATCATATGGACTTCAACAATGATCATACATAGAGTGTCGGGGATGTGACCCCGGTACCCCAGAGTTGATGGTTTCGTTGAGTTGTTGGAGGAGGCAGCAAAGAAATAAGTAAGCAATAAAAGGAAAAGCAGACCAAGCTGACCGAATCAAGTTCTGGACCGAATTAATTTTACCGAGTTAGCAGAGCCTCGGATGGGCCTCTTCCCAGCAGCTCTGTCCAAACCGAATCATCCTTGATAAACCGAATCAAACCAAGCAAACCGAGTTGCTCCAGTCCCGGTCGAACCATGCTCGCTAGCTTCGATTAGCATCCCCTGGCGCACCTGCTTCGGTGGGCTGGCCCGTGCAACCTCGGCAGGCCGGCATCCACTCCTCAGCCAGCATCCCGACGGGCCACCTGCAGGCCGGATTGTCCCTGACTCGGTTTGGGCCATGCCCTCCAGCAGACTCGTATTGGGCCAAGGCCTCTTTAACTCAGCTGGACCGAGCTCCATGCCCTCAGCTGGACCGGGTCTCCTCAGATGGACCGTGGCCTTCTCGTCCCGAAGCAGGCCACCTTGACCCAGTTGGCTGGGCCGCATCAGCTAGCTGGCATGCCGAGACAGTGACGTCCAGGATCGCTGCACCAAACCGGCTTCGCTCCATCGACCGAGCGGCCAGCCTCGGATGGGCTCCTCAGCTCATGGCGGATCGAGTTCGCATCACCTCGACGAGCGGCGATCAAGACACCTCGGCTGGGCCGAGTTCTTTGCTTCCTCAGCCGAGTCTCCCCTGCTCCCTGCCTCGGTCAACGTCTCCGCTACCTCGGTTGCTACTTCTACTCCCACATGTCCGCACCATCGGGTCATCCCAGCTGCTGCCTCTATGCCGGCATCTCCACCCCTAACCGGATCACTCTCCGCCTACGCCGGGACATCCTTATCCGGATCACTCTCCGCCTACGCCGGGACATCCTTATCCGGATCACTCTCCACCTACGCCGGGACATCCCTATCCGAATCATCATAAATATCTTCGGGAGAGGATAAGAAGAGGACGTGGAGATTCAGAAGACAATGGCTAGAAGACAAAGGAAAGGACGGCATCTCCCGAGATGCCGGAGACAGAAGCTAGAAGACAAAGGAGGCCCATCCCGTCAGAGTCAACTCATCTACAGTACGTGAGCAGTGTTTGTGGGCCAGCCCTTGTCCCCTGGGCTCTCTCTTTATAAAGAGCACCAGGGGGATGGCTCTGGAGAGACACGCGCGGGCACGTACAGCCCCTGGGCTCTCTCTTCTTCCTCTTGCTCACTGGAGCTTTCTTCTTCCTTGAGTTCCTCTCCATGGCTAGATCTTCACAGCTCGAGGAGCACATGTACAAATCATATACAAAGAGGAGAATACACCGAGTAGGCTAGTGCTGCAGTAGGGTTTTACCTCCTCACGAGGGCCCCGAAGCAGGGTACATCGTGTGTGCTTTGTGTCTTGCGGTTCTTGTTCTTGTTCTTGCTTGTTCTTCGTGTTCTTCGTGTGTTCTTCGTGTGCGACTCCATCGTGCAATCCCCCCCGAAACCACAAGCATCTGTTCGGCCCCAGAACAAGCCACCCCGTGGCATCTGCGTGATTCCCACCACGACATAGAGAGATTAGATCAAGTTACCACCATAAACCCAAAGTCCAGGGGGTGAACTACTCCTCTCTCATCATGGAGAGTGATGAGGAGGCGTTGGTGAAGGAGGAGAGGCGGCCGGAGGCGATTCCGGCAGTGGTTCCCCCTCCAATCTTCCTCCGACGGCGGCCAGCAGACTCTCTGTTCTTGGTGTTTTCTATCTCCGCCTCCTCTGTGTCGAGGACGCCGCCCCAGGGTATATATAGTCGTTTTTAGGTCAAAACAATTCGGTGCCCGAAAGATTGAAGCGAATCGGACGGCCGAGGGGCAAAACACCTCGGAGGGCGCGCCGTATGGGCTATCTCCCAGCCTGTTGGGCCCCTGTTGAGCGTATTTTGCCTGTTGGATACGTCTCTAAATTTGTGAACCGTGGCCTCTAACCTTGCCCTTTTTGGAGTCCCGTAGCTCCTGAAATCGCAAAAACACTAACAGAAGGTGTTTCTGCCAAACAGCGTTATAACCAAAATAAAGGGGATCATTGGTAAATCCCCAAAATATATATAAAACATGGATATAACATTATGTATGATGCAAATATATGGGAAAACATGTCAACAAACTACAAAGTTCATGTATGCATTTTACATGCATCAGCGCTTTAACAGGCCTGAACAGTAACGGGCTGGATCTTTAACAGGCCACAACAGTAACGTGCCACGTGGCGGCCTACTAGCAAGGTGGGCTATTACAGGGCCGCCACGTGGATGGCCTGCTATCCTAATGGGCCTTTGATGGGCCACCTCGAAGCCGGCCTGCAAGCCTACTGGGCCTCAGGCAGGCTGCCACGTGTCCGGCCTGCTAGCTTGACGGGCTCGTAGCAGGCCGCAACGTGGCCGTCCTGCTCCTTCATGGGCCATCCGCAGGCCTCCACGTGGCAGGCCGCCACGTGGCAGCCCACGAATTCATGGCATTGGCGGGCCTAAACAGTAACGGGCCGGAAACACGGCCGGCCGTTGTTGGGCAAACAGTGATGGGCCTCCTGTATCCGACGCAGGCCTTCTACAGGCCGGAACAGTAATGGTCTTCTTCTTATTGGGCTTCACTAATGGGCTGGCGCACTTAATATTTAGCAGGCCTTGGCTGGGCCGAGCTTTTACCACGGTTTTTTGACAGTTAACGCCGTTAAGTTCCCGTTAACGACGTATGCCACGTGGCAGTTTTGCATGGCGTCAGCAGTCAACGGGCTAGCGAAACCCATCTACGGTGGTCAAAATTCCGTGGCTGAAGGGTGCCATCCGTGACGGTCGCGGAAAAAACCGTGGTAGAATCTTTAGTGACGGCCTGTTACCACGGATGCCATCCGTGGTTGAACCCTCTATTACCACGAAAAAAGGCCTTCTACACGAAATCCGTCCGTGGTAAAAGCACATTTTTCTTGTAGTGAAAGGAGAGAACTACGGATTCTCAGGTATCCATAGAAGGAAACAGTTCCTCAACCAGTACTTTCAGTGGAAACCTCAGACCTTCCTTGCTCTCATGACATCTTTGTTGTGTTGTTCTATTTACCAGGTCAGCGGCACCAATTGTGGACCTACAACAATTGGAACACTCATGGCGACAAGGAAGCCTCATGCATCCAAAGTTGTGGATGAGCAAGTACTTCAAGGGAAGCCTCAGACCTCCCTTGTTTGCTTGTCAGCTAAGGTGCTATTTCCTCCATCCTGTCGTGCCTTAGTATGTGTTGTTTGATTACAAGGACAAACTAATTGTTATCATGCTTTCTTGATTCATCTTTGTTGTCCGGTTCTACTTACCAGGCCAGCAAGAAGATTACAAATTTGCCTGCATCAGTTGGAATAATCAAGAAGCCGCTGCAGAGGAAGAGCAAACCGTTAGATGTTCAGAATAGCATTACCAGGCAACCTGTGGTTAACGTGTCGGCCCGCAAGAGAGTATCGGCAGTTCCAGAAGCTGTAGACGATGATGGTCACCCCCTAATCACAAGAAGCTTCCGCTCGCACCAGATTTGGTTCTAGCTAAGGTGCTAGTTACTCCTTTTCGAAGTGTATAATTCTATTGCCTATCCCTTCTAGTTCGAACTTCTAGTTGCATTGGCTAGCTACTGCGTTAAGTTTGACACCTCCATCATGTCAAGCCTTATTTTTAAATTTAATTTGATTGCGAATGCCAATTAATTTAACTTATTCTTACCGGCTTGTTTGGTCCATGTTTTGCTTGTACCGGGATGCAGAATCCTAACGGCAGCAAAACAAAGACGCGGCCTAACAATGTGGCTCCCGATGGAACCCCGGCCCATCAGGGCACGAAAAGACCATCACCAGACCCACCATCTGCTCGAACTAGAAGTATCGAGTCCATGACCACGACCAGCAGAAACATTGGATCCGAATCATAGTATGATACAGATGAAGCAAGTAGTCATGGAAGAGGTGCAGCACAATGTACACGACATAAACCAAATACGCATCTAAAACATCCTTCTGTCGAAGGCAAGTTGTACGACTAGGTGCTAATGTACCTAGCAAGTTGTATCAAGTGCTCTCATACATTATATTAGCTGTTTTTGCACGAAGACCCTACGCCGACTGTATCCTGGTATTTTGATAATGTTATTACAGGGTAGACCACCGAAGACAATGAAATGGTGGAGCTGGAAGGCATTGGTGCAGCAGATGAAGAGCCTAAGGAGGCAGCTCAGACAACCATTGTGGATAAAGGCATGTTTTGCGTACTTAGTCTATTTCTTCTAGAGACTGTTCGGAGTAACACCATTATTACCTCAGATGTTGTTTCTATGCGCAGTGGTCAGGGTCTAAATAGCAATTGGTCCCGAGCTATAGGTCGCTGTAACATCCCAAAATTAATATAAGTATTATTATTCCAAAAATGAGAGCCAACAAAACCTTTTGCTAAATTGTATGTGTTGATCTCATATTGTTGCTTGTGTTATTTAGTTCTTGCCAATTGTGTGTTGCTTGCTCTAAATAAAAACATGAAGAAAAGAAGAGGAATAAAATAAAAGTTGAAACAAGAAAAATAAATGTGACAAGTGTCACACAAATTCTCCAAGTGGGAAACTCAAATTGTTTCAAACAAAAGTCAGTGGAGTGGTAATATAAACACTCCCATTTTATTATTACTACTTTTCCCTCTCAAATAATATTTTGAACTAGTTTTAAAATTCTAAAGTAAAAATAAATTGAAATAAACCCAAAATACCATAATTAAAACCCTATGAACAAAAATGATTCAAAACATTTTATTTTGAAATGCCAAATTTTGTGGAGCTTCTACATGTTATGGGGAAGCCTCACAAATATTTGCAATTTTTTATAAATAAGTTAAGTACCCCAAATAAATCACAGAAAAGCTACTGGTTTGAAAAAGAAATAAAAGAAAGCAGAAAAGAGGAGGCAGGGGGTTTTCTACAAAAACGTCATACCCTACCTCTCTCCTAGCTCACTGTCGCCGTCGCCGTGGCGACGCTGGGCGCCGCGCTCCTCGCCGTTCCAAGGCCCCCCAGATCGCGCCGTGCCTCTGCAGCCTCTGCTTCGCAGAGGAGGGCACTTGAGCGCTCTCGCTCGCCCCGACGCCGCACTGTCCCCCTCTGCTCCGAGGAGAGCTCGACGGCGCCGGCCAAATTTGTCCCCCTCTCAGCTCCCCGACACGCACCTCTCGCCGTAGCTGCTCCTAGACCACGCCCAGACCTCGGAAGACCTCACGCCGACACGTACCTCGCACCACCGCCGCGGAATCGATCCTCTCCCGTGCGCCATGGACGCCGCCGTGCACCGCGACCACCGTGGACCGTCCCCGCGCTATAAAACCCCCTCCCGACCCCTCTGGAAACTCCACACCAACCCCACTCCCTCTCCCCCGCTCCAATTTCTCCGTGCACCGCCAGGAGGGCGTGCACTGCCGCAGCCACTGCCGCCGTCGAGGTCGATCATGGCCGCGACGCTACACCCTCGCCGGAGCTCGTGCCCGTGGCCGTGGAAGTTTGCCACCTCGCCGCCGACGAACCAGCCCTCCCCAGCAAGTACAACTCGCGCCACGACCTTCCCCGAGCCTCCGCCGTCGATTCGCGTCATCGCCGCCGTCTGCCGTGCCCTCTAGGTGAGGTTTCCGTGCACCTCGCCGTCGTCGGAGCCACGGCGCCGCCTAGAAATGGTCGTCGCAGATGGACTCGAACGTGGGCCGTTGGATCTAAATCCAACGGCAGCGTAACGCTTCGCTGTAGCTAGCCGCTGACGGGCTGGCCCCACCCGTCAGCATATTAATAATTTCCACCCGTGCACTGAGTCACTGACAGAAGGGCCCCACCTGTCATAGTTTTGAACATTATCCAGAACAGTTAGGTTTTCGAATTTAAACTTCTCTGTAAAATCAGTTCTGGACCTAAATTCAAAATTCAATAACTTGAGATCTAGACATTCAAATAAATCAAATCCAATTGTTCTGAAAAGCTTATGAAAATGTTTAACCAACCCAAGTGGATTCAATTCATTTAGATAAATAATAAAAGTGTAGTATTAAAAATACCACAGAAGGTTTAAAATCTAAACTTGTTTGTTGCTGATACTTTGTTAAGCCAAATAATTCCAAACCAATTTTTTAGCTTAGTACTGTCATGTATTAGCTTCCCTAATTTTGGTAGAATTATTTGTGTAGCAGTAATTGTTTAGTATAAAGTTGAAGTTAGAATACCCTTCTGCACTAAAACAATTAAAATGTTTAATGGTTAACCCAAATGATTTAGGACCAATTTTTTGTAGATCACATTTAGTCATTTTTACTTACCCCTCAAAGATTTAATTTTAGGGTCAACAAAACTTAATTGGTAGCCAAAACTTGATTATTAAGTTACTGGATTAAAACAATTGTGTAGGGAGTTTGGTAACTCCAATTAATCCAAATCAAATTGGTTGTCTTCTACACATCAGTAGCTTTCTATAGAAATTTAGTTTGTATTTTTGTGACCAACAGAACCCAAGTTATGCAATTAAACATGTTCCACAAGTTTCTGCCTTAATTTAGACATAAATAAATAATGTTTAATTTAATTATTTTGAAACCAAATTGTATTGTTTGATGTGTGCAGTAGCTATTTGTGATGTTTATGATTGTTATGTTGAGATGATTGCTTGAGTAGTTTAGTGATTGTTTGTATTTGTTTGTTTATTAATTAGACGAGAACGCTGTCGGATTTATCGAGGAAGGAGAGTTTGTTGAATCAGAAGATCAAGACCAAAGCCACTTTGCCGAGCAAGGCAAGCTACTCTCTGAGCTTGCACCCAAATATATGCATCTACTTTAATCACATGTTTTACTCTTAAGGCAAAGATTTATAAAACCCTTTTCCAAAGTATATGAAATTATTTTGCCACTCTATGTAGAAAATAAGATAGCTATATCAAATTATAGGATGGGAAAAATAAATATTGTTTATTCAAAACTCCTTTGAAGTTACTTGTGTGGTTATGGAATGCCGAGATGTCGGTGTTGGAATGGAGAAGTGGAAAATGGAGTTGTTTATGAAAAATGCACAGTGTGTCCTTGTACTTACGTCAACCAGCCGATACCCTGTGCGACCACATTTACCACATATGGGAAAGGGCTTAGTCATATAATTTGCTCATATTAGTGTGGGATGCCTCATCGACGGAGATGACTCTGTTATGCATGAGGGATAGTGTGTTGATCTACCCCTGACCCGGGTCCTCGCTCAAACTCTATGAAAAGATAAGGAGGAGGATTGAAGGTTCCACCATAAACCGCCGGGCAAAACCTATGAGTCCCACACTTAGATTCTGACGGGCTGGGTTAAGTGTTGATGGAAGTATCATATGGGCAGGGTCCTATACTAGCATGAGCAAAGGACAGGCTATGGTCGGCGGCTTACTTCGCATAGACCTTGTATGGCGAGACGTGGCGGACACGATGAGTTGCCGGATGGATGTGGGAAAAGCGTGCTAACTCTGCAGAGTGTAAAACTATTCGAATAGCCGAGTCCTCGGATATGGACAGTTGGGAGGCCCTACTTTGACCATGTGCAAGTTTTTAAAAGACTTTGAGTTTTAAAAAGAAAATGAAGTGGAGAATGTTCCATACACCTATACCAACGGATCGGTATGAGGTTGTTGGAGGAAGTGGACCATGATGGACTATGGTCGGAAACAAAGGGGAGTTTTGGAGAAACAAATACAATGGTGATTTCTTAAAAAGTGGTTATAAAACTCTTCTTACCTTTTTCAATAAAGATATAGAGATGTTTTAAATAAATAAAAGTATGAAAAAAATAAAACTAGTGCATACTCATGTTGGGGTAGTTTGCGAGTACAATCAAATGTACTCATATTGGTTTCGTCCCTGGCTATTGTCCTAGCCAGACTACGAGGAGGAGCACTACGCCGAGCAGGAGTATGGCGACTTCTACGCAAACTAAGGATCTCCACAAGTCAGCTGCCTGTCGGGTCGTCGTCATTAGAATATGATGTCTACGCTGTAGCTTCCGCTGATATTTTGGTTTGGCCCAAGAAGGCACCTATGTAAGACTTGGTCTAAATGGCCATTTATGTAAGACTTTTAATTCGGTATTGTAATGGATGTAAACTTTGGTATTCAATTCGGATTATGTGCAACGACAGACTGATCACGGGATCGTTGTGTTAAGCATAATCGGGTATTTCGGACAGCTAGTCCGGGGTCCCCACAGACTTGGTATCAGAGCCATCCTGATTTAAGAGACCTTAGATTAGCATGGTCGCTAGATAGAAGTTACAAAAGTTAATTTCTAAAAATAAAGGAGTGAAATATTTTCGAAAACTGCTTATCTCCAATCCTCTTACTTATGCAAAATTTTACTCTCATTAAATATACATTTTCCCTTGTATCCTTAAAATTTTGCACACTTCTCATTAAGCTTAAAAATTCGACTCACTTGTTGCCTCACTACATTTAAAATTTTGATACACTCATCAGCTCACTAACTTAAAACTTTGCTTAAAATTTGTAGATGGCACTCCATTGGACCGAGTTCGTTCAGCTTGAGAGGGACAGCAAGTTGACGTTTGAGAATGACTTGTTCGAGTTGAGCAAGCTGTTAGGTCGCCCCGCTCCAGAGTTCAAAGGAGCTCAGGTTGACGTTCACGGAGTCGGGAGACTGAGTTGGCTCATCGAGTCTTCGGTTCGCAGGAACATCAAGTCTCCCAGTTCCAGGACGATCATCTTCACCACCAAGGCTTCTACCTGGGTTGACGGTCTCTGTACTGCCACACAGAGGTTGCTGGCCCGACTTTGTGAGGAGCACAAGGCGGAGTTGGCAGACTCACGTTTCCGGTTCTACGGGAAGCGCAATAGCGACGGACACCCTACTCCTACCCTTTGCCACCCGATGTTTGGGAGCTACATCATGGACATGGAGCTCTTACTTCAGTACACCCAGGATGATCTGATGCGCACTAGAGTTCAGCTTCACTTTGATCGCATCTCGCTTGTTGAGATTCGCGAGAACGAGGAGAAGCTGCTGGAGGAGAAGGTCGCTCTTCTCCAGAAGAGGACCCAGCTGAGGAGCACCATCGTGAAGCTCCGCAAGAAGGTGGCGGAGCAGGACGGGCTGATCGTGGATCTAGAGCACCATACCGACGAGATGGAGGAGGAGGGCGAGGATCTCCGCAAGGAGAACAGCGCTTTCCTCAGTGACGATGATGACTTCCTGGAGGAAATGGATTATGATCAGGAGGATGACGAGGAGGAGTTAGTTGACGGGGAGGAGGAGCCACTCGAGGCAGTTCTCGAGGTCAAGGAGGAGGATCCCGAGGAGCCACCTTACCAGTCAGACGCTGACGTCGCAGCCGAGCCTGAGGTTCCACCTCAGTAGGCGAGTGACATGAGTACTACCGCAGGATTAGGTTGACCCCCCTATCGCTAGTCGAGTCGAAATGGAGGTTCTTTTGGAAACCAGTGTTATGTATCTTAGATGTAGGGTGATGTTGTAAGCTTGATGTTGTAAGCTTGACATTGTAAGCTTGATGTTGTTATGAACTCCTAGATGTGATGTTTGTGATATATAAGTATGTTTGTCTTGTTTGAGCTGTGTAAAATATTTTCCATAGAATTCTTAAAATTAATCAACCCCTTCGCGAAATCATACTTTCCCTTAGTCGAACCTTTTTGCCTTGCCTCTTATACCCGGTGTGCTTCAGGATGGCAAGCACTCGTCGCACCACCGCGGGAGGAGGATCAGCACCACCACCACCGGACCCAACCGCCACCAACTTCTCGCGCTCATCATGGAGGAACGTGAAAATGCCCGGCAGGAGTGATGACCCACAAGTATAGGGGATCGCAACAGTCTTCGAGGGAAGTAAAACCCAATTTATTGATTCGACACAAGGGGAGCCAAAGAATACTTGAGAGCCTTAACAGCGGAGTTGTCAATTCAGCTGCACCTGTGAATAGTCTTGCTCGACACAGATTATCAGTAGCAACAGTTTTATAGCAGTAGTAGCGGTGAAATAATAGCAGCAGTAAACAGAGACAGCAGTAGTGATTGCAGTAAACAGTAGGATTAAAACACTGTAGGCATAGGGATGGATGAACGGGCGCTGCATGGATAAGATAGCTCATATAATAATCAAGACATAGGCATTGCAGATAATAATGATAAAGCATCCAAGTACTAAGTAAACGTAGGCATGTGTTCCGTATATAGTCGTACGTGCTCGCAATGAGAAACTTGTACAACATCTTCTGTCCTACCAGCCGGTGGCAGCCGGGCCTCAAGGGAATCTACTGGTAATTAAGGTACTCCTTTTAATAAGTACCGGAGCAAAGCATTAACACGCAGTGAACACATGTGATCCTCACATCGCAGCCATTCCCCTCGGCTGTCCCAATTATTGTCACTTTGGGACCGCGGGTTCCGGACAACAATATGTGTATACAACTTGCAGGTATGATCAATAAACAGTGCATATCATTATGAAACAATAACATGTTCAGATCTGAAATCATGGCACTCGGGCCCTAGTGACAAGCATTAAGCTCAACAAGTTGCAACAACATCAATAAGTACTAACAACGGATACTGGGCACCATGCCCTAATGATCTTATAGCTTATTACATGAACAATCTCATCCAATCCCTACCATCCCCCTCAGCCTACAGCAGGGAAT
The DNA here is from genome assembly GCA_947311845.1 of Poa pratensis. Classification (NCBI taxonomy): domain Eukaryota; kingdom Viridiplantae; phylum Streptophyta; class Magnoliopsida; order Poales; family Poaceae; genus Poa; species Poa pratensis. Next base: position 58,611,183 of record CAMZMU010000047.1, on the reverse strand, counting down.
TACTCACACATGGATGGGGGAAACATGGATGGTCGATGGAGAAGCGTCGGTGATGATGATGGCGATGATCTCCTCCAATTCCCCGTCCCGGCGGAGTGCCAGAACGGAGTTTCTGGTCCCCGAAATAGGTTTCGCGATGGTGGCGGCGTACGGTGATGTTTCTGGATGAAGTGGACGACCCCCCGACGTTTTTAGGTCAGAGGGTTAAGTAGTCGAAAGGGGGACTCGGGGAGGTGCCCGAGGCCCCTCCTCATAGGCTGGCGCGGCAGGCCCCTTGGCCGCGCCACCATGTGGTTTGGGCCACTCGTGGCCCATCTCCGCCTCCCCTTCTGGCTCCGTGAGTCTTCTGGTAAAATAGGAGGTTTGCGATCTTTTCTGGTGTTTTTCCCGAAAGTTGACTTTCTGCACAAAAACAAGACACCAGGGCAATTCTGCTGAAAACAGCGTTAGTCCGCATTAGTTGTATTCAAAACACACAAGTTAGAGGTAAAACAATAGCAAAAGTGTTCGGGAAAGTAGATACGTTTTGGACGTATCAACTCCCCCCAAGCTTAGCTTATTGCTTGTCCTCAAGCAATTCAGTTAACAACTGAGTGCGATAAAAGACTTTCACGAACACATTTGCTTCATATGATGCATATATTCTCACTATATGTACAAATGCTTAGCAATTCAAGATGAGGCAAATGCAAATAATGTCACTCAATAGGCATGTAAACTATGAAAAGATACCAACATACTAATAGCAACAAACATGAAACATATTAATTCACAAGATTGTAATGCTCATAATAGGATATGATAAGATGGTATCTCGCTTGCCCGTTTTTGTACAGCAAAACATAAATGCCCAGGCACCTCTGAAGTTCATGGGAAGACTAGAATCAAAGATATCAAAGATAAAAGCATCAAAGTTATATCATAGTTAACCACATTCTGGGACAAGCACATTACACTAAGAATGACAACTATGCTCTCGAGAAAGTGCTCAAAGAAAGGGTGGTGACTCAACATGAAAGTAAAAGATTGGCCCTTCGCAGAGGGAAGCAGAGATTATCATGTGCTAGAGCTTTTCATTTTTAAAACAGAAGCAAAATTGTTTTGGGAAGTGTTTGTTGTTGTCAACGAATGGTAGTGGGTACTCTAACCCCCTTGTCAACCAGACTTTCAAGAGCGGCTCCCATGAAGGACGTTATTTCTACCAGCAAGGTAGATCATCCCTCTTCTCTTTTGTTTACACATGTATTTTAGTTTCATTATGGGTGACACTCCCCCCAACCTTTGCTTGCACAAGCCATGGCTAACCGAATCCTCGGGTGCCTTCCAACATTCACATACCATGGAGGAGTGTCTATTGCAAAATTAAGTTGCTTACTGATAAATCAGGGCAAAACATGTGAAGAGAATTATTAATGAAAGTTGTAATTAATTGGGGCTGGGCACCCCGTTGCCAGCTCTTTTTGCAAAATTATTGGATAAGCGGATGTATATGCCACTAGTCCATTGGTGAAAGTCTGTCAGAAGTAAATGACAAGATTGAAAGATAAAACACCACATACTTCCTCATGAGCTATAAAACATTGACACAAATTGAGAAGTACTTTGAAGGTTTTAAAGGTAGCACATGAAAATTTACTTGAATGGTTCGAAATGCCATGCATAGGTATTTATGGTGGACACTTTGGAATAACTTGGTTTTCATGGTTTTGGAAGCACGAGCAGCATTCCCGCTCAGTACAAGTGAAGGCTAGCAATAGACTGGGAAGCGACAATCAAGAGAGCAATAACCGTCATAATCATGCTTGCGACAAAATGAAATTAATTGAGACATAAAAGTGATACAAGAACTCTGAGTCAAAATAAATCATCAAGGCTTAATTGACTTTTGTTTTTCAGTCATACGCATGCATGAGCATGTGCCAAGTCAATTCGAATGAATTATTCAGAGGAGGATACCACAATGTCATACCCTCTATGAATAGAACAATGCAAGCAAACATCAACATAACATGCTACCACTATTAATAAATTGGGACCGATCATGAGAGAACAAGAACTACTAAGCATCCACTAAATGACATATACCTCACATGAACCAACTAAGCATGCTCACATAGATGAGTATATGTACAAAAATGAAAACAAATGAGTTCATACCAGCCTCTCACCCCAACTCAAGTTGTTGTAGATCATCCTTATTGCTTTTTCACTTGTGTTGCTTCGAATGATAAGAATGAAAACCAAGCTCCATCGGAGTCACGGATGGCTGTCCAACTCTGAAAACACTATACAAAACCAAAAAGAAACAACAAATATTTTTGGGTTTTCGAGTTTTTGAAACAAGAGCAAAAAGAAACAAACAATAAAGCAAAATATTTTTGGATTTTTGAATAACAAACCGAATTTTAAAACTAAGCAAACTAATACTGAAACTTAAAGAAACAAATGAAGAGAAACAACAGAAATATTTTTGGTCTTTTTGTGTTTTGGAATGCAGCAATAAAAGGTAAACAATTAAAAAGAAAGAAAGAAAACTGCAACATGGATATACAAAGTATCGACAAGATATGATATGTAAATGAGTGAGATGTCGATATACCTCCCCCCAAGCTTAGGCTTTTGGCCTAAGTGGAGATCAATAATAACGCGGGTAGAACTCCAAGCCGGCGGGTCATACTGGGTGTGCTCAATATCCGGCTCCGCTGAGGAAGATGAGGCAGAGGGTCCAGCATCCCAGGATAGGGGCGCGAGCCCCCAGTCCCGGAAAACTGAGTGGAGTCCTCGTCCGCCCATTCTCCATCGTCCTCTGTGTGCAGGGCATGATCCCTCAAGTATGCATCGAATTCATCCTCGGTGACTGACCAAACATTCCTGAAACCAAGATCAAACAAACGTGGTGCAGGCAAAGCGACTATTCGCTCAGATTTAACCATTTTCCACCTCCCCTTCTTGGCAAAAGGCACCTCATAAGATAGATTATTCAAAGTAGACCAACTAGTAACAAAGCCATGCCTCCCCATGGAAGCAAAATCGAGCCTCTCTAAAGGAAGCTGCAAATCATTAGGGAGAGCTACTACACCATGCATAGCTAATAAACGAGAAGCAATGAGTCCTCCACAAAATCCACCTTTCTCGCGATTGGCAGCAATGCGAAAGGCTATCAAGGCACCCAAATTATAACTCTTATCATGTTGCAAGGCTGCTGCTAGGAAAGCTAAATCAGGAATGGATAATTTATTTGCAGTCTTCCTAGCAAGTACACACCTCGTAATGAAGTAAGCAAAATATCGAATGCATGGAAATTGAATACTTCGAATTTTACCGCTTTCATCTGAGTAGGTTCTTCCTTGACATATTACCTCGTATAGGTCCGTCAAATGCTTGGGTTGCCCATGTATCTTCCCTCGTGATCCCCATTGCGGCACCCTAATTGCTGCACAAAAAGCATCAAAAGGCAAGTGGACACTTTTGTTGTAAATTTTATAGTGAACCATAGGGTTAGGTGAAGACCAATCAAATCTAAAGTCCTGCACCACAGACACAGTTAACTTTGCATATTGGTAGGGTTCTCCCTCTACAAAATCACTCAATCCTGTATTAGAGACAAGAGTACGAAAATCACGCAAGATCCCCGAACTTCTCATGAATTCCAAGCATGGATAGCAGGATGGGAACACTCCTTCTTCACGATGGATCCCCATGACCTCAGGAACCACCAATTCATATTGATTTAGTTGGTGTTCATTTCCCTCCATCCTCTGAAATTTTTGACACATATCATAAAAATTATCTTTGAAGCATACAAATGAGGGGAACTACTATATGGACTTGCTAGAGGACTAAACATGCATCAAAACTGATTATATCAACATAGAACAAGCATGCATACTCACTTAACAAGTCACCTACAGCAGCAAAATACTCAAGGTATACTTCACTAAACAAAATTCTACTTGGATAAAGGAGGAGTCACATACCGGAGAGCAAATGGTCCAAATTTCAGCAACAAAGATGGGCTGAGCAAGGAGATCGAAAAATCTCGAGCAAGAGCAGCAAGAACACGGGTTTGAGCAATGGTGGTGTGTTTGTTCGGGAGAGAGAAAGAAATGAGAGGAAGATGGGTGAGTGGAGGGCCAGGTGGGGCCCACACCATGCCACGGCGCGGCCAACACCCCTGCCGCGCGGTGGGGTGGTGTGGTGGCATGGTGGGTCCCCCTGGTCAGCTCCAGGCACTCCCACATTCCACTTTAAAAACTAATATTTATGGTATAATTTTAGAAATTTTTGAAAACTTTCATTTTGCACATTTTCTGGATATTTAAATAATAAACTTAGAGCAGAAATAGAATTTTATAAAGACCAGTTTCAACTAAAACTTTGCAAGTTCAGTAACACAACAGTAGGTAAAACAAAGTTGAAGAAAGAAATGTTGTTTAGCTCTTTTATGTATGCAAATACATTTGATAGCAAGGTTGATCAAGTCTTGGCACCAAATAAATTTACATGACACAAATGATTTAAACATCATGAACACTCATGTTACCTTGTATTGTATTGATATGGATCCAATCATAATGTTTTGATATCCTTCTTGATGATCATATATAGGGCAATCAATACTTCCCACTTTGATAGTTTTAAAATTGGAGATAGTATTGACTCCATAAATCTTGTCAACTTTCTTGGGGAAATAAACAGTATGTTCTTTATCATTAACATTGAAAGTTACTTTTCCTTTATTGCAATCAATAACAGCACCTGCAGTATTTAGAAAAGGTCTTCCAAGAATAATAGACATATTATCATCTTCAGGCATTTCAAGAACAACAAAATCAGTCAAAATTAAACAATTGTTAGCTACTTGAACAGGGACATCCTCACAAATGCCAACAGGAACAGCAGTAGATTTATCAGCCATTTGCAAAGATATATCAGTAGGTATCAATTTATCAAGATAGAGTCTCTTATAAAGAGAAAAAGGCATAACACTAACTCCTGCTCCCAAATCACATAGAGCAGTTCTAACATAATTATTCTTGATGGAGCAAGGATGGTTGGTATACCTGGATCTCCAAGCTTCTTAGGAACCTTGCCATTGAAAGAATAATTAGCAAGCATAGTAGAAATTTCCTCATTAGGAATTTTCCTTTTGTTAGAAACAATATCTTTCATATACTTTGAGTAAGGAGGCAATTTAATAGCATCAGTCAAAGGAATTTGCAAAAACAAGGGTTTCATCCATTCACAGAATTTATTATAATGTTCTTCTTCCTTTGATTTTAGTTTCTTAGTTGGAAAAGGCATTTGCTTTTGAACCCAAGGTTCCCTTTCATTACCATGTTTCTTAGCAATGAAATCTTCCTTAGTGTACTTTGTGTTTTTAGTATGCTTTTCAGGTTCCTTTTCACTAACTTCTTTATCAAGAGCATCATCTTTATCCTTATCACTATCAAGTTCATTACCACTTTCAGTTTCAGCATCAGAGATAGATATACTATTAGGATCATTAACAGTTTCAGAGGATTCTACAACATTTTTATGTTTCTTCTTCTTCTTTTTCTTTTTTTGAACACCATTACCGTAGGGAAAAATCCCTACGGTTAAATTTATATATATAGGAGGGTAATCAGTCCAGTCCAATTACATGGGGTGCTCAAAAAAATGCTCAAGGCGGCTTGTAAGAAAATGAAGAAAACATGATTATAATACTAAAGTTCTAATCCAAAGGAGCAAGGGTTGAATTCTGTTCTCTTTGACACGATGACGATGGAGGGTAAGATCAGCTTGGAAATTGACTCTCCACCTCCCAAAAGTAGGCTGTAAATTTTGGAAGATAAATTCATTTCGAAGTTTCCACAGGTTCCAGGTGGCGCATGCAAAAATCTCCAGAAAGCAAGGACCCGTGAAGTTGGCTTTAGCACCACGAAGTCTATCAGTGATGGTGTCATTGGTATTCCATAGGAAACCAATCGAGTTCCAGCAGCGAGTGGCAAATTGGCATTCAAAGAAAAGGTGATCCCGTGTCTCGATATCTCCATGGCCACATAGAATGCATTGTGATCCTCCCTCAAATTGCCAGTGCTTACGGATCATAAGATCCTTCGTATTCAGCCTGTCATATATCATCAGCCATATGAAGATCTTCAGTTTAGGAAAACATCTGGAACTCCAAATGGTTTTCAGAAATGGATCACACTCCACCTGGGCAAAGATAAATTTATAGAACTTTGCAGCCGTGTAGCTAGTACTTCCCGAAACATAGGACCTAATATCTGGCTCAACATCATCATTATTGAAATTGTGCAGTACCTCAGTGATTTGTTCATACTGCTCAAATGCTTGGACAGAAAGTGGCAGCGCGAAAGCGTCTCCCAGCTGAGATAAGTGCATCATGTCAGCCACAGATGCATCCTCGTTGAGCACAAAGGAGTATAGTTGTGGGAAATCATCACAAAGGAGATTGTCACCGTTCCAGAAATCCTTCCAAATAAGGGTGCTGTTACCACTGTGTATGTCTGATCTAGTGATGCTTCTGTACATATCAATAAGACTGAATACATCTTTCCACCAAAATGATCCTCTCCGGGACTGAGCATGTGGTGGGCCATGATCATATAGCGACCACACGAGATGAACCCAAGGGATGTTGGCTCGGCTATAAAATTTGTGGAGATGTTTCATAAGCAATGCCTTGTTCTGAATCTCGAGGTTTATAACTCCCAAACCCCCATGTTTTTTGGGTCTGCAGACCAGATGCCAAGCTGCGAGAGAATGCGTGGAACCTGAGTCTTCCTCTTTAGCCCACAAACAGTGACGTCGGGCACGATCAATATTCTTAATGAAGCCCTTGGGTAGTTTTAGCGAACATAAGAAATGTGTCGGTAGGGATGATAAAACTGACTGGACAAATGTCACACGACCCCCATAATCTAGGAACCTTGCACACGCATTGAGTCGTCGTTCAGCCTGATCAGCAAGAGGGGACAAATCTGCAACAGTTGGTCGTGTGGTACCAAGTGGTAGTCCTAGATAGGCAAATGGGAGAGAACCAGTAGCGCAACCAAAGGCATGTGCAAGCTCATGCAGTCGGGCATTGTCCACGTTAAGAGGCATCATGCATGACTTGGCGTAGTTCACTGAAAGTCCAGTAGCAGCAGTAAATTGGGTCAGGCTGTCACGAAGGCTACGCAACTGAGATGGACAAGCTTGTAAGATCAACAAGGTGTCGTCGGCATACTGGACAATTGGGAAATCCGAATTGGGGATAGGCAGAGGTGGAGTGAGCACACCAGCAGTAGCTAAATAATTGATCATGGTTTGAAGAAGGTCAGCTCCTTCTACAAATAGGATTGGTGAGAGTGGATCACCTTGACGAACACCTCGCCGACATGAAAACTTTTTCCCAGGTTCACCATTAAGTAGAACAGAGGAAGTACCAGTACCAAAGATTGAGTTGATCCAACTAATCCATCTACTGTCATAACCATGCCCTTCAATATTTCAATAATAGCTTGGTGTTCAATCATATCAAAGGCTTTAGCAAAGTCCAGTTTCAGAATAACAGCCGTTGACCAGTTTGCTTGACTTGATGAATATATTCGTATGCCCATGCCACACAGTCCTGGATAGTACGAGATTTTAAGAAACCGTACTGGTTTTTGTGTACTATATCAAGGATTTTGAGCTGTAGTCGATTGGCCAGAACCTTGGTTATCAGCTTGAAGCTAGAATTAAGCAAAGAAATCGGTCGATAATCATTAGGTCCTTCCGGAGAGTGAATCTTAGGGATCAAAGTAATGAAAGCGTCGTTGATGCTCTGCAAATTAACTGAACCATTCCAAAAATCCTCAAACAAACGGTAGTAATCCGTTTTAATGATAGGCCAGCAAATTTTAAGAAATAGCCCGTTAAAACTGTCGGGTCCAGGAGCCTTATCAGTGGGTAGAGATGTTACCACATCATCAATTTCCGAAACAGAGAAAGGAGCCGACAGACATTCAAGTCCAACATGAGCAGTCAGAAAACCAGCAAAATTGAAATTGGCATCAATCGGGACAGAAGTTCCCAGTCGTTCCTTAAAAGCCTGCCGAAGGAGCCCAGCTTTCTCATGATGATCAGTAACAATAGATCCATCAGAACGCTGTAACGAAGCTATGGTGTTATTTCTGTATCTGACAGTAGCCATCGAATGAAAGTATGCCGTGTTTTCACTGCCAAATTTTGCCCAGCGAGCTGTGCACCTTTTTCTCCAATAATCCTGTTTACACCGCAACAGATGACTAAGTTTGTTCTTCACTATATTACGGAAGTTCCACTCGGTAAGATGAAGGGAACGGGCTTCCTCAAATTCATCCAACCAAAAGATTGTATTATTGCAGTTTTCAATTAACCGATTCATCATAGAGATGCTGGAACTCCATTTTTTCAGACCCTTACGAAGCAGCTTAAGTTTTGTTGAAATACATTTGGCACTATCACCAGGACAGTTAATTGCCCATATAGTTCTCACCACCTCCATGAAACCAGGCATCTTAATCCAGTAGTTCTCAAATCGAAAAACTTGTGGTTTAGGAACATCAGTCCCAATGGATATCACACATGGAGTATGGTCAGAGGTGGGTCTTGCTAGTGGAGTTACCATGGTATTGGGATATTTGATGGTCCAGTGAGGTGTGGTGAAGAACCAGTCAAGCTGAGTGAGAAGTGGTTCAGATTGCATGTTACTCCATGTGAAGGATCTTCCCTTAATCGGAAGTTCGATAAGCCCCAAATAACTGATAACTTCATTAAAAGTTTCAATGTCTGTCAGATTTGCACCAGGTCTGTTTCTACTCTCTGCATATCTGTAGAAATTAAAATCACCAATAATGAGCCAATGTGCATCATCAGCAAAATCAAGACTGAAAAGCCATGCGATAAAGTTTTGACGATCCACGCCTTCACAGGGACCATATACATTAACCAATGTGAATTTATCCAGTGTGGTTTTTGATGTGAACTGAACAACGAGTCCACAACTCTCAGCCTGAACAATTTGTCCCACAAAAAGATTGCTGGCCCAAACAACCAGAAGGCCACCTGATGCACCATCAGATGGGACATATTCAAAATGATCAAAACGTTTTGGCACGAATTTACGAATGAACTGAATGTCAAAATCTGCCTTCTTTGTCTCCTGGAAACAGATAATCGAGGCATCACTTTCCTCAATCTTGTTAAATACAAGTGGCCATTTCTCAGGATTGTTAAGACCACGGATATTCCAACATAAGATTCTCCATATACGATTCATAAAATTCATTGGAGTTTGCAAACGCACACAGCAAAAAGCAGTACTGGATACACAGCAGACCTGAGACCACAACCGTTCAGACAGGTACAGATACAGCATTCCAAAATCACACACTGATAGGTTCTCCTAACACAACTGAACTGAAATATAAATCTGGGTAACATAGTATTAATGGCGATCTTGCAGAAGGCGAGCTTCAGTTATCTCTTCAGGGTCAATACCGCACTCCTCCACTCCAATCCTCTGCATCTCAGAAACTTGCATCACTACCGGTTGTGTAGCTCTTGGAACAGATGATTTCCTGCGGCGCGGTGTGCCATCGGGGAGAGCAGAATGCATCAGACCATTTTTAATATTACGAGGACTTCTACGAACTTGATTAGCAACAGAAGGAGTCTCAGTCTTACGTACACGAGCGCGAACACGAGTCATGGTCCAAAGGGAGCCGGTACAAGTTCAGGTTCAGTGTTGAATCCCGTCGAGGAGTTGCTCGTACTGCTGCTCAGATCGGAAGAAAACATAGCTACAGTATCAGGAGTAATTTCCATCAAGGTAAGAGTCCTTTTCTGAGCTCTCTGCTGCCGACACAAAGTAAAGGGTTCAGTCACCAACTCAAAGTACATTGCCGAGTTCATGGGGAATATGAAGCTGAAGAAGAAGGTATTGTCCAGTTCAACAGTTAGCCTGTTCACCATTTTCAGAGGATGCGTGCTCTGTGACCAGTCAAACAGAGCTACAGAGTTTGCTTCATAAATCGGCCTAGGCTCAAAGGATACAACATTCATCACCATATCAGTTGTGCACACAAGTTGTGTGGCTAAGTCACTGTCAGAAGACGAATCATGCCACGCCTGCGTCGGACAATCAGCAAGGTTGACAGCAGAACACCTCTCTAGAACTGCAACTTGAGTAGTGACCATTTTCTGAAACCTGTGAGCAGAGATAGTAACAGTAAGATCCACCCCCCTCTCAGCAGGAGCAGGGAGGCTGAGAACACCCCTGTAGATGTAAGCGCAAACAAAGAGCCAAAAAGCCTTGAACTCCTCCAAGGACAGGGTGAAAGGAGATGCATCATGGCTAAGAAGCATGATATTGGCAATTTCAGCAGTTGGAACAGCAACCTCTTGCTCAGTGACGGCAGCCGCCTCAACATTCATCTCAGTGACAGTAGCAACCTCATGAGGAATGACAAAATCCAGAGACATAACAGCTCCAGTTGCACGCACAAATTCTACAGAACCACCACCAACAGAACCCGAAAGGATTCTTTCAGCCGCAGCTTCAACTCCCACAAAAACCTCATCAGACAGAGGAGGCGTTGGGGTGGCAGGAGCAGCAGGAGATAGAGACGGCGTAGCCGAGACCGCAGGGGATTCTTGCTGAGATAACACGGGAACCGAATCGACAATCTCAATTAGTATCCATTGCTTAGTTTTGGGGATCCAAACTTGCTTAGTGTTGCAGCTCGAAAAGGAATGCCCAATATCTCCACATCTGTGACAGCGAGTAATCCGTGCCCTGGAAGGACACGTCTTGCGAAGGTGCCCGTCCTGATTACAGAAACCACAAACGGGCTGGTTCGAGCAGAACTTTTTAATGTGGCCCATTTCACGACAGTTGAAACACATGATCAGAGCACACTTAGGACAAGGACTGCCCAAATCGTGGCAAGGCCTACAACGAATACCCGGCAGCAAGCAACAAGATGATCAAGCCCACATTTAGCGCAGTAATTCAGGAGGCTATAGATGGTATCCAGAGGCGGGACAACCGGAATTTCAAACATGAATTTAATCTCCTCGTCAGAGTAATTGGCTAATTTAGCATCCATTAAATCAAGGAGCAACTTACGTGATAGAGAATTAAATTCTTTAAGAACCGGTGACTGTTGATTAGGCGCCTGAAAAAGCGCCGAATCCAGATTCTTGTTCAATGGACAACAGATTGATCCAATTAGAAGAAAACCCAACTGAGGTTCATTGGAGGTAACAACATCTTGCTGAGCCAATCTGTTTACAGGAGAAATCGGAATCGATCCAAACTGAATGGAAGCAGAAGGATCCGCCTGAACATTAGAAGCTGGTTCTCTCAGAAAATCAAGATTAGTACGAACAGCCAACGACCTGCCTGGAGCATCACTCTTTTTCATGAAATACTGATCAAGCCAAAGATTAGCAGCCTCGTTGATACCCACTGACTGAAAAGCTGAACTATCACCATGAAACAGACGAAAGTGGCAGGTGAAATCGGGCCACACCCGGTCCCTAAAACCATAGATGAAATGTCCAACCTTGTTGGAAGCCACAGAGAAACGAAAACGACGATCCGAGAGCATGAACACTCTGAAATCAGCAGCCACACCACCCAAGCAGCATTGCAGAACCAAAGAGACCGATTCTTCCGAGAGATGAAAAGAAGTCGAAGAGAAAACCACCACCAAGAAGAACTCCTTTGAGGAAGAAGAAGGGGAGAAAGAGACCGAGGAGCCAAAACGACGATGCACCTGCGCCTCGACCGCAAGGCCGGGCGAAAAATCCCAATGAAGCATGCCCTCCATGAGCGCTAAGCATGGAGAAATCCATGGAGATCGCCTAGAGGTGCCGTGCGGGTGGAGAGGGGAGCGGTGGTGGGAGAGAGGAGAGCCATCCTTCCTCTGCCGTCGAGCTGAGAGCAGCGGCCGGCGGCGAGTAGATCGAGTAGATCGAGCTCGAGCTCACAGGGTGGAAGGAGGAGCTTCCCCCGACGGCGCGGCGGAGATGTCGAGGACGGCGGGCCGGAGCAGTGCTGGCGGCGGGCGGCCGGAGCAGTGCTGGCGGCGGCGGGCTCGGATCCCTGGCGGCGGCGGTGGGCTCGGGTTGGTCGGCGGCCCCGAGCAGCGATTTCTCTCTTCTTCTTTTTCTTAGAAGGAGAAACTGGATTTTCAGCTAGTTGAGAATCTTGTTCAATTCTTTTAGGATGTCCCTCAGGATATAAAGGATCCTGAGTATGAGCTCCACTTCTAGTGCTAACATAGACAGGTTTTAATTTTTCCTTAGAAGCATTGGCTAACATGTCTTGTTGCACTTTAGTGAGTTGATCAATTTGAGTTTGAACCATATGGAAATGTTTAATAAGCATCTTAACATCATTGGAGGTTCTCTCCACAATATCATGCAACTTACTAATAGCCAGAGAATTTTCATGCAAATGATTCTCTACTTTCATATTAAAATTATCTTGCTTAATAACATAATTATCAAATTCATCTAAGCATTGATCAGGTGGTTTAGAGTAGGGAATATCTCCTTCATCGAACCGGTGGAGAGAGTGAACCTCAATTATGGATGGATGAGGAATTGGCTTACACAAATCTTCAATAGGTGGAAGGTTCTTCACATCTTCAGATTTAATACCCTTCTCAATGAGAGTCTTCTTGGCCTCCCTCATTGTTTCATCATTCAATTCAATCATACCTCCCCTCTTCTTTGATATTGGTGTCGGTGTAGGTGTGGGGGTCGGCGCAGGTAGAGTCCAATCATCATAATTCTGGCTGATTTTAGGCAATAATTCTTCAGCTTCTTCCGGGGTTCTTTTCCTGAAAACACAACTAGCACAGCTATCTAGATATGCTCTAGATTCAATAGTTAGTCCACTGTAAAATATATCAAGTAGATCATGCTTTTCCAAATCATGTCCAGGCCGAGCTCTGATAAGAGAGCAAAACCTTGTCCATGCCTCTGGAAGTTTCTCTTCATCTTCCTGGTCAAAGTTATAAATTCTTTGCAAAGCATCATGTTTAGCACTAGCAGGAAAATATTTCTGAAAGAAAACATCAAGCAAACCAGTAGGACTAGTAATAGAACCAGGAGACAAGTTGTTATACCAAGCTTTAGCATCATCTTTTAATGAGAAAGGAAAAATCTTAGCAACAAAGTAGCTACGCTTCTTAATATCATCAGAAAATAAGCCACTCAAAGTAGAGAGCTCATTCATGTGCTCTACAGCACTTTCACTCTTAGTGCCACAAAAAGGAGTTTTCTCAACAATAGATATATGAGATAAATCAAGAGAAAAATCACAATCCTTATCTTTAATGTTTATAGGAGAAGTGGCAAACTTAGGATCAGGTGACAACTTGTATTTAACAGCATGTTGTGCAAGAAAATTTCTCATATTACTTGCACCAGTAGTAGCATTACATTTATCAATAAAATCATCATCAAGTTCCACATAAGTTTCATCAGGATCATCGTCACACGTATAATCCCTTAACTCAGGTGAATAAACAGGAGTAGTTGGACTTCCATTAGGTGTTCTAGTATTTTGAAGTTGTTTAGACTTAGCAATAACAGCATCTAAAAGTGGACCTAATGAAATATTCTCATCAATCACAGTAGAAGCATCATCAACATTATCAGAGGCAATTTCAGATTCAGCAGTAGTACCAACACGTGAAGATTGTGGTGGTGTAACAAGTTGACTCAATACAGATGGTGAGTCAAGAGCAGCAGAGGTACTAAGTGTCGTACCTTTTCTTGTAGTGGAGGGCAATACACGGACCCTCTCATCACGAGCTTTACCCATGATGAATAAATTTCAGCGAGCAGTATAGATCACAAGTGAACTCCCAAATAAAGCTATGCTCCCCGGCAACGGCGCCAGAAAATAGTCTTGATGACCCACAAGTATAGGGGATCGCAACAGTCTTCGAGGGAAGTAAAACCCAATTTATTGATTCGACACAAGGGGAGCCAAAGAATACTTGAGAGCCTTAACAGCGGAGTTGTCAATTCAGCTGCACCTGTGAATAGTCTTGCTCGACACAGATTATCAGTAGGAACAGTTTTATAGCAGTAGTAGCGGTGAAATAATAGCAGCAGTAAACAGAGACAGCAGTAGTGATTGCAGTAAACAGTAGGATTAAAACACTGTAGGCATAGGGATGGATGAACGGGCGCTGCATGGATAAGATAGCTCATATAATAATCAAGACATAGGCATTGCAGATAATAATGATAAAGCATCCAAGTACTAAGTAAACGTAGGCATGTGTTCCGTATATAGTCGTACGTGCTCGCAATGAGAAACTTGTACAACATCTTCTGTCCTACCAGCCGGTGGCAACCGGGCCTCAAGGGAATCTACTGGTAATTAAGGTACTCCTTTTAATAGAGTACCGGAGCAAAGCATTAACACGCAATGAACACATGTGATCCTCACATCGCAGCCATTCCCCTCGGCTGTCCCAATTATTGTCACTTTGGGACCGCGGGTTCCGGACAACAATATGTGTATACAACTTGCAGGTATGATCAATAAACAGTGCATATCATTATGAAACAATAATATGTTCAGATCTGAAATCATGGCACTCGGGCCCTAGTGACAAGCATTAAGCTCAACAAGTTGCAACAACATCAATAAGTACTAACAACGGATACTGGGCACCATGCCCTAATGATCTTATAGCTTATTACATGAACAATCTCATCCAATCCCTACCATCCCCCTCAGCCTACAGCAGGGAATTACTCACACATGGATGGGGAAACATGGATGGTCGATGGAGAAGCGTCGGTGATGATGATGGCGATGATCTCCTCCAATTCCCCGTCCCGGCGGAGTGCCAGAACGGAGTTTCTGGTCCCCGAAATAGGTTTCGCGATGGTGGCAGCGTACGGTGATGTTTCTGGATGAATTGGACGACCCCCCGACGTTTTTAGGTTAGAAGGGTTAAGTAGTCGAAAGGGGGACTCGGGGAGGTGCCCGAGGCACCCTCCTCATAGGCTGGCGCGGCAGGCCCTTGGGCCGCGCCACCATGTGGTTTGGGCCACTCGTGGCCCATCTCCGCCTCCCCTTCTGGCTCCGTGAGTCTTCTGGTAAAATAGGAGGTTTGCGATCTTTTCTGGTGTTTTTCCCGAAAGTTGACTTTCTGCACAAAAACAAGACACCAGGGCAATTCTGCTGAAAACAGCGTTAGTCCGCATTAGTTGTATTCAAAACACACAAGTTAGAGGTAAAACAATAGCAAAAGTGTTCGGGAAAGTAGATACGTTTTGGACGTATCAAGGAGCGTCAAGCTCATCTCGCTGCTCTGCAGCAGATCGCTGCCGCCCATCTCAACCAAAACAACAACAATAACAACAACAACAATGGTGGTAATGGCAATGGCGATGGAAACCAGCGATCCACCTTAGGCGATTTCCAGAAGACCAACCCACCCACCTACTCCAAGGGACTTCACCCACTGGAAGCCGATGATTGGCTTCGCACCATCGACAACAATCTGGAAGTTGCTGCTGTGGGAGAAAATGAGAAAGTGCTGTATGCAACCCACTATCTCGCTGGACCTGCAAGAGCTTGGTGGGAAACTACCAAGACTCTCCAGCCAGCTGGTCATGTATCAACTGGGCTGAGTTCCAGGAGAAGTTCCGCAAGAAGCATATTCCCTGCGGACTTATTGAGAGGAAGAAGGATGAATTCCGCAAGCTGAGGCAGGGAAGTGAGATGTGGTCGGTTATCTGGATGAGTTTACCGACTTATCTCGGTATGCTCCTGATGACACCGACAAGAAGAAGAAGATGGAGCGTTTCATGAGTGGACTTCATGATGAACTGCAGTGTGCTCTGGTTATCCATGACTTCCGTGATCTGGAGTCACTTGTGGACAAAGCCATCCAGCTGGAGACCAAGCGCAAGTCTATGTATGAAGGTCGCAAGAGGAGGATGAATGCTCAGGAAGGTTCGAGCAGCCAGAAACCTCGTATCTTTCAGCAAAACCCAGGCCTGCCTATCGTCCACCCCAAGCTCCACGCCCCAATTTCCCTAACCGCCCAAACAACTTCAACCGCCCCAATGACAATAACCGTCCCGGAGGAAACTTCAACAACTTCACCCGCAATCCAATGTGTCTGCTTTGAATGCGGCAACAAGGGTCACTACTCCAGAGAATGTCCCAATCCCAAGAGGAATGTCAGCGCCCCAATGCGCCGGCACGAACAATGGTCAAGGCCGCAATGGAAATGGCAAGAATGCCGCACCCGCGGAAATGCTGCTGTTGCCAAGGGTCGTCTGCACCACATCAATGCTGAAGAAGCTCAGGATGCGCCGGATGTTGTGCTGGGTACGTTCCTTGTCAACTCAGTACCTGCAACTGTTCTGTTTGATTCTGGTGCTACCCATTCATTTGTTACCCAAGAATTTGTTGCTAAGGGAGGTTTAGTCGAGAGCCTCTTACCCAAACCCATGGTCATCCAAATCCCAGAATCCACCGTAGAGACCAAGATGTTTTGCTCCGATGTACCCCTTGAGATCAAAGGAGAAAAGTTTCCAGTTAACTTAATTGTTCTGGGAACCCAAGGCATCGATGTTATACTCGGTATGAATTGGTTAGCCAAGTACCATGGTCGAATTGACTGTGCCAGAAGAGCTGTATCCATCACCACCGACAAAGAAGTAGAAGTGGAGTATGTGTCTGAAACTAGTCAATCTCACCCAGGCTGCCATGAGAGCATAGCTCGACCCCCCTAGATGAGATCCGTGTTGTTCACCTGTTCAAGGATGTTTTCCCAGAAGAATTGCCTGGTATGCCGCCAGACCGGGATATTGAGTTCATAATTGAGCTTATCCCAGGAACACCCCTATATCCCAAAACCTTATCGGATGAATCCGGAAGAACTGGTTGAGTTGAAGAAGCAGTTGGCTGATATGCTCAGCAAAGGCTTGTTCGCCCAAGCGCTTCACCTTGGGGATCACCCATTATTTTTGTGGACAAGAGAGACGGTACCACACGCCTGTGTGTGGATTATCGCAAGCTGAATGACGTGACCATTAAAAACAAGTACCCTCTTCCCAAGATCGAGGATCTGTTCGATCAAATGAACGGAGCCCGAGTCTTTTCCAAGATCGATCTTCGGACAGGTTACCATCAGTTGAAGATCCGAGAGACAGACATTCCCAAGACCGCCTTCACCACTCGTTACGGTTTGTTTGAATACACCGTGATGTCTTTGGTCTGACCAATGCCCCAGCCTATTTCATGAATCTCATGAACAAGATTTTCATGGAGTACCTCGACAAGTTCGTGGTAGTTTTCCTTGATGACATCCTTATTTATTCCAAGACCGAAGAAGAGCATGCTGAACACCTGCGTCTAGTTTTGGAGACCTCCGAGAGCACCAGCTGTATGCCAAGCTTAGCAAGTGTGAGTTTTGGCTCAGTGAAGTGGCATTTCTCGGACATGTTGTATCTGCCGGAGGAATTTCTGTTGACCCGAGAAGATCCAAGCCATTGTTGACTGGTTATCCCCAACCATGTGACTGAAATCCGAAGCTTTCTCGGACTGCCGGTTATTACCGCAAGTTCGTTGAAGGATTTTCCAGTATAGCCAAACCCATGACCCAACTGTTGAAGAAGGACAAGAAATTTGAATGGACTCAGAAGTGTGAGGATAGTTTCCAAGAACTGAAGAAGAGACTAACCTCAGCCCCAATTGATTATGCCAGACGTCACCCAGAGTTTCGACGTGTATTGCGATGCATCACGCCTCGGACTTGGTTGCGTTCTGATGCAAGAAGGCAAAGTTGTGTCGTATCTGTCCCGGCAGTTGCGACCGCATGAAGAGAATTACCCAACCCATGACTGGAGTTAGCTGCTGTTGTTCTTGCTCTTAAAAGTGGCGTCCCTATCTTGCGGGACATCGCTGTGAGGTCTATACAGATCAAAAGCTTGAAGTATATTTTCACCCAGAAAGATCTGAACCTGCGACAGAGGAGATGGATGGAATTAATCAAGGATTATGATATTGGAATCCATTATCACCCCGGAAAGGCTAATGTAGTTGCCGATGCCCTTAGTCGCAAACCTTGCACCCTGAATGCCTGATCCAAGCCGAACAGCCAGCCTTGTTCAAAGAGTTCAAGATTTTGGACTAGAACTTGTTAGCCATGGTTATCTCGCCAATTTAGAGTTAACCCCAACCCTGATGGATCAAATCAAAGAAGCCCAAAAGGTCATGAAAGCATTGAAGGAATTAGAAGAAGATTTCCCTCGGCAAAGCACCCGGTTTTACCGAAGATGCTGAAGGAGTGCTGAAATTCAATGACCGTATCTGTGTGCCCAATGTCACGGAACTTAAGGAGTTAATCCTGAAGGAGGCCCATGAGACCCCTTATTCAATCCACCCCGGCGGAACCAAAATGTACCAAGACCTTCGAGAAAGATTTTGGTGGCATGGAATGAAGCGAGAGATTGGTTCTTTGTAGCCAAGTGTGACATCTGTCAGCGAGTCAAGGCTGAACATCAGCGACCCGCTGGATTGCTTCAACCTTTGAAAATTCCCGAGTGGAAGTGGGATGAGATTGGAATGGATTTTATTACCGGACTTCCAAGATCCAACCGAGGCCATGATTCAATCTGGGTCATCGTTGATCGACTGACCAAGGTTGCCCATTTTTCCTGTCAAGACCACTACGGAGCTCAGTTAGCAGACTGTATATTTCCAGAATAGTGAGCCTGCATGGTGTGCCTAAGAAGATTGTATCTGATAGAGGCACGCAATTCACCTCAAGATTCTGGAAATCCCTTCATGAAGCCCTCGGAACCAAGTTAGCATTTAGCACAGCTTATCATCCCCAGACCGATGGCCAAACTGAGCGAGTGAACCAGATATTGGAGGACATGCTTCGCGCATGTGTTCTATCCTATGGTTCCAAGTGGGAAGATTGTCTTCCGTTTGCAGAGTTCTCGTACAACAACAGTTATCAGTCTAGTCTGCAAATGGCCCCTTTTGAAGCCCTTTACGGCAAGAAGTGTCGTACACCCCTGAATTGGTCCGATACCGGAGAAGCAAATTGTTCGGACCAGATACCCTCCGTGAAGCTGAAGAGCAAGTTCAGCTTATTCGTGAACGCCTCAAAACTGCCCAATCCCGTCAGAAGAGTTACGCTGACACCAAGCGCCGTGACCTCACCTTCAACGTCGGAGATTATGTTTATCTCCGAGTGACACCCCTCAAAGGAATGCAGCGTTTCCATGTCAAAGGAAAATTAGCGCCAAGGTATATTGGACCCTTCAAGATCATTGCTCGTCGAGGAGAAGTATCCTATCAGCTGGAGTTGCCCCGGAGTTAGGAGATTATCATGATGTCTTCCACATTTCCTTGCTCCGGAAGTGTCTTGAAGTTCCTGACCAGCCTGATGTTTTCAAAAACATCGACCACCTCTCCATCGACCTGAACCAAGACCTGACTTATCGTGAGAGACCCCTCAAGATTCTCGAAGAAGATGTTCGTGTTACCCGAAGACGTGCGATCAAGTTTTACAAAGTCCAGTGGACTAACCACTCTGAAGAAGAAGCAACTTGGGAACGCGAAGATTATCTTAGGAGCGAATTCCCAGACCTCTTTAGTACCTAAGCCTAGCAAATCTCGGGACGAGATTTATTTTAAGGGGGGAAGGATTGTAACATCCCAAAATTATATAAGTATTATTATTCCAAAAATGAGAGCCAACAAAAACTTTTGCTAAATTTATGTGTTGATCTCATATTGTTGCTTGTGTTATTTATTCTTGCAATTGTGTGTTGCTTGCTCTAAATAAAAACATGAAGAAAAGAAGAATAAAATAAAAGAAACAAGAAAAATAAATGTGACAAGTGTCACACAAATTCTCCAAGTGAAACTCAAATTGTTCAAACAAAATTCAGTGGAGTGGTAATAAACACTCCCATTTTATTCTTACTACTTTTCCTCTCAAATAATATTTTGAACTAGTTTTAAAATTCTAAAGTAAAAATAAATTGAAATAAACCAAAATACCATAATTAAAACCCTATGAACAAAAATGATTCAAAACATTTTATTTTGAAATGCCAAATTTTGTGGAGCTTCTACATGTTATGGGGAAGCTCACAAATATTTGCAAATTTTTATAAATAAGTTAAGTACCCCAAATAAATCACAGAAAAGCTCCTGGTTTGAAAAAGAAATAAAGAAAGCAGAAAAGAGGAGGCAGGGGGTTTTCTGCAAAAACGTCATCCCCTACCTCTCTCCTAGCTCACTGTCGCCGTCGCCGTGTCACGCTGGGCGCCGCGCTCCTCGCCGTTCCCAGGCCCCCCCAGCTCGCGCCGTGCCTCTGCAGCCTCTGCTCCGCAGAGGAGGGTACTTGAGCGCTCTCGCTCGCCCCGACGCCGCACTGTCCCCCTCTGCTCCGCCGAGGAGAGCTCGACGGCGCCGGACAAATTTGGCCCCCTCTCAGCTCCCCGACACGCACCTCTCGCCGTAGCTGCTCCTAGACCACGCCCATACCTCGGAAGACCTCACGCCGACACGTACCTCGCACCACCGCCGCGGAATCGATCCTCTCTCGTGCGCCATGGACGCCGCATGCACCGCGACCACCGTGGACCGTCCCCGCGCTATAAAACCCCTCCCGACCCCTCTGGAAAGTCCACACCACCCCCACTCCCTCTCCCCGCTCCAATTTCTCCGTGCACCGCCAGGAGGCGTGCACTGCCGCAGCCACTGCCGCCGTCGAGGTCGATCATGGCCGCGACGCCACACCCTCTCTTTCTCTTCTAGTTGGACCGCACTCTCTTCTCCACCCTCACCGCACTCACACGCCTCGCTTTTCCCTCTGTTTAGGGCACAGGAGAGAAGCCAGGACCTCGCCGGAGCTCGTGCTCGTGGCCGTGGAAGTTTGCCACCTCGCCGCCGACGAACCAGCCCTCCCCAGCAAGTACAACTCGCTCCACGACCTTCCCCGAGCCTCCGCCGTCGATTCGCGTCATCGCCGCCGTCTGCCGTGCCCTCTAGGTGAGGTTTCCGTGCACCTCGCCGTCGCCGAGCCACGGCGCCGCCCTGAAATGGTCGTCGCCGATGGACTCGAACGTGGGCCGTTGGATCTAAATCCAACGGCAGCGTAACGCTTCGCTGTAGCTAGCCGCTGACGGGCTGGTCCCACCCGTCAGCATATGGAAATGTTCTGAAAAGCTTATGGAAATCCAATTGTTCTGAAAAGCTTATGGAAATGTTTAACCAACCCAAGTGGATTCAATTCATTTAGATAAATAATAAAAGTGTAGTATTAAAAATACCACAGAAGGTTTAAAATCTAAACTTGTTTGTTTCTGATACTCTGTTAAGCCAAATAATTCCAAACCAATTTTGTTAGCTTAGTACTGTCATGTATTAGCTTCCCTAATTTTGGTAGAATTATTTGTGCAGTAGTAATTGTTTAGTATAAAGTTGAAGTTAGAATACCCTTCTGCACTAAAACAATTAAAAATGTTTAATGGTTAACCCAAATGATTTAGGATCAATTTTTTTAGATCACATTTAGTCATGTTTACTTACCCCTCAAAGTATTTAATTTTAGGATCAATAAAACTTAATTGGTAGCCAAAACTTGATTATTAAGTTACAGGATTAAAACAATTGTGTAGGGAGTTTGGTAACTCCAATTAATCCAAATCAAATTGGGTTGTCTTCTACACATCAGTGTCTTTCTATAGAAATTTAGTTTGTTTTTGTGACCAACAGAACCCAATTTATGCAATTAAACATGTTCCACAAGTTTCTGCCTTAATTTAGACATAAATAAATAATGTTTAATTCAATTATTTTGAAACCAAATTGTATGTTTGATGTGTGCAGTAGCTATTTGATGTTTATGATTGTTATGTTGAGATGATTGCTTGAGTAGTTTAGTGATTGTTTGTATTTGTTTGTTTATTAATTAGACGAGAACGCCGTCGGATTTATCGAGGAAGGAGAGTTTGTTGAATCAGAAGATCAAGACCAAAGCCACTTTGCCGAGCAAGGCAAGCTACTCTCTGAGCTTGCACCCCAAATATATGCATCTACTTTAATCACATGTTTTACTCTTAAGGCAAAGATTTATAAAACCCTTTTCCAAAGTATATGAAAATTATTTTGCCACTCTATGTAGAAAAAAAAGATAGCTATATCAAATTATAGGATGGGAAAAATAAATATTGTTTATTCAAAACTCCTTTGAAGTTACTTGTGTGGTTATGGAATGCCGAGATGTCGGTGTTGGAATGGAGAAGTGGAAAATGAGTTGTTAATGAAAAATGCACAGTGTGTCCTTGTACTTACGTCAACCAGCCGATACCCTGTGCGACCACATTTACCACATATGGGAAAGGGCTTAGTCATATAATTTGCTCATATTAGTGTGGGATGCCTCATCGACGGAGATGACTCCGTTATGCATGAGGGGATAATGTGTTGATCTACCCCTGACCCGGGTCCTCGCTCAAACTCTATGAAAAGATAAGGAGGAGGATTGAAGGTTCCACCATAAACCGCCGGGCAAAACCTATGAGTCCTCACACTTAGATTCCGACGGGCTGGGTTAAGTGTTGATGGATGTATCATATGGGCAGGGTCCTATACTAGCATGAGCAAAGGACAGGCTATGGTCGGCGGCTTACTTCGCATACACCTTGTATGGCGAGACGTGGCGGACACGATGAGTTGCCGGATGGATGTGGGAAAAGCGTGCTAACTCTGCAGAGTGTAAAACTATTCGAATAGCCGAGTCCTCGGATATGGACAGTTGGAGGCCATACTTTGACCATGTGCAAGTTTTTAAAAGACTTTGAGTTTTAAAAAGAAAATGAAGTGGAGAATGTTCCATACACCTATACCAACGGATCGGTATGAGGTTGTTGGAGGAAGTGGACCATGATGGACTATGGTCGGAAACAAAGGGGAGTTTTGGAGAAACAAATACAATGGTGATTTCTTAAAAAGTGGTTATAAAACTCTTCTTACCTTTTTCAATAAAGATATAGAGATGTTTTAAATAAATAAAAGTATGAAAGAAAAATAAAACTAGTGCATACTCATGTTGGGGTAGTTTGCGAGTACAATCAAATGTACTCATATTGGTTTCGTCCCTGGCTATTGTCCTAGCCAGACTACGAGGAGGAGCACTACGCCGAGCAGGAGTATGCCGACTTCTACGCAAACTAAGGATCTCCACAAGTCAGCTGCCTGTCGGGTCGTCGTCGTTAGAATATGATGTCTACGCCGTAGCTTCCGATGATATTTTGGTTTGGCCCATGAAGGCACCAATGTAAGACTTGGTCTAAATGGCCATTTATGTAAGACTTTTAATTCGGTATTGTAATGGATGTAAACTTTGGTATTCAATTCGGATTATGTGCAACGACAGACTGATCACGGATCGTTGTGTTAAGCATAATCGGGTATTTCGACAGCTAGTCCGGGGTCCCCACAGTCGCAGACTGCCACTCATCATTCTTAGCGGGATGACACGACCATCATCAGCTATTATGGGTGCCAAGTTTTCAAGTGGGTGCAACATTGCAGTCAGGAACCACATGCCAGTGCGCAACCATTGGAATGAGTACAAGAACGACAGTGGATCCTTTGCGACTACTTTGGCTAATTAACGGTATTTACATACTGCATTCCTTTGACCGCCCCCTTTAATAATGTTCACGAAGATGTTAATATTCAGTGACTGTCAATCCTATGCATGCTCTTTCTTGTCACTAGGCTAAATTTGACAAGGAATCAAACACTTCCCTTGTTAAAAAAGCTTGCAAGAGTCAACTTCAGAATGGCATTCGGCAGCGAAGGTACAACCTAAAGAAAAAGTACTTTGATGGTCGTCCCCTCTCTGATGTTGCCACTGAAAGTCCTGTCGTGTCGACGGATAACGATGAATGGCGGCGTCTTTTGGAGCACTGGAAGGATCCCCACTACATTGTTAGTCCGTTTCTGCGACCACAGCTATTTTTGCGTACATGCATATGTGTAGTGTTACTAATTCTACCTTCCTCGTATACAAACTACAACAAAAACAAATTAAACCGTTCTACACAACAGTCTTGTATCATCTGGTAAGTCAGAGATCTTTATAGCTCAACAGAATACAGTGATGGATATATTAAGCACTATGTATGTTTAGTTTATTTTCTTGCTTAATGCATGAGCTGCATCTTTTATAGCACTGGTTTACATTTGTCTGTATTTGACAACGTATCCAAATCTTGGTATCATTTCCATGATGCTGACTTTGCCAACCAGTGACAACGTTTACATCTGTGATGGACAGCTGCAGGTCCATTAAACTAATAAACTCCTGTTTTCGTAGGGAGCTTCTTGCAGGTGCTTTCGTGCACGTCGTTGCTTGCGCAGAAATAGTAGATTATGTCTCCATACTATTGAACATGCAAATCAATATTTAACGGTTGACAACGATGCAACTATTATCACAAGATCCATGTAGAACCTGTAAGCTTTCTGCATTTATGTTTTCTTTTCAGGGGGAAAAGAACAACAAAGAACCTACTCCTATGGATCTGTTCAAGGAGACACACCTCAAGAAGGAGACAAAGGACTCCCCCCAGTGTACTCTCCTGAAGTACAACGTTTACTTGTGTGTCAGCTTTCAACGAGTCCTCGCTACGATGCTTATTTATTGCTTCATATAATGACCATGTTTTAGGCTTATACCTTGCCGCATCTAAAAACCCATCTATCCTCTTTCGAAAACAAGGATAAGTTCAATGTTGAGCTCCCAACACCATATGGATTGACCAAGGCCCAGGTTATGTCCAAGGTCCTTGGCACAAAAGTAAAGAAACCTACGTTTCTTCAGAATGTGGGGGTCGAGCATAAACCCACTCGTGCGAGTATAAGCAGCCTAACTGCAGACATGGAGAAAGAGCGGAATGGAAACTCAGTCCTGCATGGTCTTGTCGCGTCCCAGAATGTTGAGATTTCTGCTCTAATTAATATGGTAAAAGAACAAAAAGATACGCAGGCTGCCCTTGAGGCACAAATGGATGAGGTGCAGAGGTCACGTCCAGGCCCGGCCAGGTAAACTCACATGAACCCACCGTACCGTTGGTGCGAAGGTGCACGGTGGATCTGTATTTTGCGGACGTCGTCTTGCGATGCTGCAAGTTAACTATGCTAATTTTACCTCTAGGATGGATGTATTATTTTGGTATCCCTATGTTATGCTTCTGTATTTTGTGTCGGTGGATGTAAAGGTTATCGTCTGCGTGATTGTGTTCAGTAGACGGGCCGGCATGAAGTCCTCTCAATTAATCATGTAAACGGGCCGCCTAGATCTGGTCATATAAATGGGCCGCCTAGATCTGGTCAGCTAAACGGGCCCCCTAGATCTAGTCAGCTAAACGGGCCGCCTGGATCTGTCAGTCAAACGGGCCGCGCATATCTGGTCCGATAAAAAGGCCAGGGTAATCTGGCCAGTTAAAAGGGCCGCCCATATCTGAAGACAGCTCTAACCGGAAAATAAATGGGCCGCTCTATGCAGGCCACATAAACGAGCATTCTCTGTAGGAAACTTTAACGGGACGCCGATAAAACGTAACCAATGAGGCCAGCTGAGCGTCCAGGTACGGCCCATACGGCCGGCCCAGCAATGATTGGTAAAAATATGGGCCATGATAAACGGACCGTCAAGAAGGGCCACGTTAAACAAATGGGCCGTCTGACAAGAAGTAGTAGAGCCACATGTCGGCGTGACAGCATGCCTCGTGTCAGGCTTCTAGAGATACACGTGTTCTTTTCCCCGGCCGCCACGTGTCTATATCATATTAGACCACAAGTTACCAGCTGACCGGAACACGTGTAAAAAGATGTCACAAGAAATGACAAAAGATGATGTCACCTGACCGGACAGACATTCCAATCATTGGACTGGCACACCTAACACACGCGACAAGGCGGTCGCCGACAGAGGGGACCGCCACCATAACGACTATTGGCGTCACGACGGGTTGGGCCGACCGGGCTTGTGGGCTCGGGCGAGCGGGCTAGAGTCATCACGGTTCCATGACGCGCTCGCAGAACCATCAGCCTTCAGTTCTATGACGCGAGATAGGCCACGGATCACAGTAACGTCGGGGAAGGTCTTCTATGACGGAAATTTGGCTTTTGCTGACGGAAACAGAACATAAGCCTTTGAAGCCTGTGTTGTAGTGTTGGAACAAGTCTTGGTGGTATGGTAAGAATCGGCTTATCAGAAGCCGGTCCATTCATCATCATTGGTTGATGGGTATTGATAACTTGGGAACCAATGACAATGGATGCACTCCCAATCCCATGACTCTTGCCAGCATCAATGAACATAGATCCCGAGGTAAGAAGTGAGCATAGCTCACTGGCTATGGAGTGGATGTACAACCCAGGCACCTAGGTTCAAATCCCCACGGATGCGAATATGGGCTCTTATTATTAAAAAAAAAAACTTGCTGTGGGGTCTCCCCCACCGCTTTCCTTTCAAAAAAAAAGATCCCGAGGTATTAGCGTGCCAAGCACCTTGAGCACCATGGTGAAACTTTGATTGGTTATCACCAGTTCTCCTTCTGTCAGGGCTTCCGCCTGGCGGTTTGTTCCCTTTTCCCTTAGGGTAATGTGAAGGTTTATCCCTGGGATCTGGACCTCTCCTAGCCGGCCCGGATGTCCAGCTTGGCCTATCCTCAGATGGTGACCGTTGGCGCTTGCCACGATAGTTAGACCGATTTCCATTCGAAGAACCGGCTGTCTCCCGCATGTATTTGGCAAAGAGGAAATCATAACTCGGCTTTCCACCCTTATTCCAAGTCTTCCTCCATGGTTTGGATTCAACCCGGTTAGGCTTCCATCTGTCGACTTCTAGATTCCTCGGTTTGATGAACCGCTGACGGGATCCTTGACGATGCTGCCCCCCCGGGTCCAGGATTATTGATGGTAATTTGGAAATCATCCTTTCCGTGAGGTTTCTTCTTCATCACGATCTCCCGTGCACTGGTTCTGCCCTTGATCTTGTTATCCCTGGATTCACCAACAACAACATTATCTTTATTAGCGGATCTGACCGCCTCTGGCCGAATAAGAACTTTCTTCCCTTGCAGGTCCAGCGCGTTCATTGGGAACGGCTTCTGATCAATGGCCATGTCGGCAAAGCTCAATCGTCCTTCTTTGATGGCCGATTGGATCTGTCGACGAAAAACATTGCAATCGTTAATCGCATGGGAGAATGAATTATGAAACTTGCAATAAACTCGGCGCTTTAATTCACCAGGTGATGGTAGCACATGCCGAGCTTAATATGATCTTGTCTTTTAACAAGGCATGAAAATTTTATCACATTTGCCTACGTCAAAAGAACACTTAAAACCTTCATCCTGATCCTTACGGACCGGCTTCAGGTCATCACAGATGTAGGGCTTGGCCTTGGAGGGGCAAACTATTTTTGAAGTGTACACATCGGCATCATCACCAGAGTCGGGTTCCGTGATAGCATGTATCCGAATTCGGTTCACCCGTTGTGCTTCCTTAGTTTCGAGTGCTCGGCTTTCGTGAACCAGAGCCCTCTATTGGACTTGGCCGACAGTAATGAAGTCAAAGTGTTCAACCTTTTCACGAAGACTAGAATTTAACCCTGCCGCAACTAAGCCGGCCATATCTTGATCTGAAATTGTTAGATTATAAGAACGATTCCTAGTATTTCTAAATCGTCTAATGTAACTGACAACAGATTCATCAGGGCCTTGTTTAATCTCTGTTAAGTGTGACAATTTCTTCTCAGATTCACCTATGTAAAAGTGTTCACGGAACTTCACTTCTAAGGTATACCAATTGGTAATAGATTCCTGAGGTAAAGATGAGAACCATGAAAACGCTACACCAGTTAAAGACAAAGGAAACAACATAATCTTAAGAGGTTCACTATTAATAGCTTCACCTAGTTGAGCAAAGTATTGGCTAATGTGTTCCTTTGTAGTTTTGCTATCCGGCCCGCTAGATTTGGTAAAATCAGGTACTCTCCAACCGGGTGGATAAGGCATCTTATCGAAATATTCGGGGTACGGATTCTCATACACAGTATGTTTCATCACAATCCCGAATTTGTCGTAAGCCATCCGATTGAACTCCCTTCTCATCTTCTCAACGGCTTCATCTAGGTTTGATTGCCCAGTAACCTGTTGAGTTAAAGAGGGTGTTCTAATCGATACCAAACTTTGGTTTGGTTCAGGATTAGGACCCATGATGTAGCCCGGCCTACGGCTCCTACAACAAGTGGCCCAATGACAAGAGCAAGAGTCAAAGCACTTCATGATAAGGTGAACTCGCTCCTATCCATGTGTGATCTCGATACTCCTTTGAATGGCTTGCTACTTCATTCCGATACCTTGTGTATACTCAGGCATGACCCTCATGAAGATCTCCAAGAAAGTGTAGAAGTTGGACAAGAATCGAGTCAAGAAGACGAAGGAGAAGGAGAGAAGAATGGAAAGAAGTCCCAGGCGGCGGTACTACCGCCGGTGGCAGCGGTACTACCGCCCCAGGTCCAGCCGAGCCAGACGCGCCTCCGCCTGGGTCCAGCCGAGAAAGAAGGAACTGGGCGGTACTACCGCCCCACCGGCGGTACTACCGCTGAAGCCACCGCCGAAAATGGCCCTCTGTTTGATCTGCCGGCAGCTCCAGCGGTACCGGCGGTACTACCGCCGACCAGCGGTACTACCGCTAGGAGTAGCGGTACTACCGCCCCAGTTGACTTCAGAAACTGCAAAGAAGGCCTGCCCAGCGGTACTACCGCTGGCTCCAGCGGTACTAGCGCTGCGTCAAGAACCTGTCGGGCCGAGGACCCTTGTCACCTCACTTATCCACCCCTATCTCACTAGACTATAAATAGAACCCCTCCCCTTCAGATCTAGGGTTAGACTATGATTTGGGAACTAAAGTAGAGCCTTGCTCCTTCTTCTCAAAGTGTCTCTTTCCTCCTATGGAGATGACTCAAGACCTCCACATGTGGAGATGAACCAAGGCCTCCTCTCGAGGAGAAGATCCCTGCGTGGATACCAAGGCTCCGCTTGTAGTTGCGATTACTTGCGATCTTTCATCTTACGGTGATTCTATCGGGTTGGTTGGATTGACCAATTGGATAAACAATCTAAGAGTAAGGTGTGCTTGGGAGAGGAGGATTGGGGGCTGCCCACGGGGATTTGTTACCAATCGAGTCTTGCCGGGTTGCTACTTGCTATTTATCCTTGTTTTGTGTGATTCCCCTTTTGTGTGTTCTTCGTGTTCATCCGCCGTTCTTCGTGTTCATCGTTCCCTCCGCATCAATCCGTGAAAATCGGGACCAACCCACACCATATGGTATCAGAGCTCTAGGTTGACACGGATTTGATTTGTGTTTCCACCAAAATCCACCAAATTTTTTCTTTGTTTTTGAGTAATTCGAAAATTTCCACCAAAAATAGCCTTGCCTTGATTCGAGCCGATCTGTCGATTCGTTACGTTTTTGGTAGTTTTTGTCCATGGATCTGTTGCTTTAGGACCCCCTCCAACTTTGTTTGTGTTCCCTAGCTTCAATTTTGCCGATTTTCCCACGAATTCGAGGAATTTTTGGAGCCCAATTCCGCCCAATTTCGAGTCAAATCGCGCAGATCCGTGCGCAGCGGTACCGCCAGCGGTACCGGGCGGTACTACCGCCGGGCAGCGGTACTACCGCTGGGGTTGCGGTACTACCGCTAGGGCAGATTTTTCAGAAATTTTTTCTTTTCCTCGTTCGTTTTTGGCATTTCCTCTTTGGTTTGAGTCCTTTCTTGGTGTGCCCTACGTCTACGACATCGACAAGCTTCCGCAGCCACGCATCATCAACGCCAAGCGACGACGCCACCAAGGACTCGATATTCCCCCACCATCATAATCCGTTGTGAGCCCTTCTTCCTTTCGTGTACCTTCACCTATCGGACTAGCTCGGTGATATTGCGAGGCATTGCACGTGTTGAGTGTTTGTCTTCAAGTATTGGCGAGTGTGTATCGTTAGAGAGCTTGGCACTAGCAAAAGAGAAGGAATCATCGTCAAAAAGCAAAAAAAAAAAAAGAGAAAAGAAAAGAAAAGAATCAAGTGGTGCCAAGTATCATCTCTTATAGGTTGCGACAAAGCTAAACCGCAAAGTGAGTGTGAGTGTTAACTCTTGTGCAAATCCGTTGCCCACTCAAAGCAATTGAGCTAGCGTCCTTCTTGTGTTGGGTGACATTTGAGCACGTAGTCTTCGTTAGGTTGTCAATCTTCGAGTGCTCGCCCTTTGGTCGCCCAACCCCATCATTCGCTTTTGTGTGTGTTTTCTTCATCATTTGTGGTTGGAGTTTCTTTGGTAATTTGATCATTGTGGATTTTCTCTACCTTGACAATATACTTGTCGTTGGGTTTGCTTGTTTCGTTTGCCACTTCATACCTTCCTATCCTCATAAGTGTGTGTGTTGGTGTTAGAACCGGATACTCTCCTCTCAAGCCACATTATACTTGGGATATAGTTTGTCTTGGTTTTTCTTTACCACATATCTCACTTGATCTTGAGAAAATGTTTAGGGAAGTACAAACGGAAGCTCAAACTCGACGAGGAAATCCATGGTGGAGTTCGCGGTGATCATGGCTATGTCACACAATCGGAGCTTGTGGGTATGCGACACTTCCTTCGTGATAACCTAGGACGCTTCGAGCGCCGTCTTCAAAATCAAGACAACACCTTCAACGACCGCATGCATTCTCAAGAAGCAAATATGGAGCGGTTGACCGAAGCTATCAACAACCTTGTGCGACAAAGAGCTTCTTCACACTCAAGCCGTACAAGAAGCACCTCAAGGTCGACACAAGCACGTCATGGACGTCATGAACCTCGATAAGAACGTCAACATGATCCAAGGCGCGACGCCCATGAACGACCTCCTCCTACGTTGAACAACCACATGATCTTCACGCGAACAATGCCAATGCGCATCAAGAACAACCTCACCAAAATGATGATCGTCGCGAACGCATACCATCACCACCACCGCCACAACGTGATTGTCATGACCCATTGGCAAATGACAATGGCGTTCCGGGTGCGAATGACTTTGGTGAACAAAGACGTCATCCCCGTCATCCTCCAAGGCCACCATCAACATCATGACAATGCGAACAATAACGAACAACCCGTTCCTCAACAAGAGCTTCCTCCTCAACATGATCCTCGTCCTCGTCAAGAACTCCCACATGATCGTCCACAACACCACCGCTCCGAGTCAAGTGATAGCGAGTCAAGCCAACACAATGGTGATGGACTCAACCGAAGGAGACGTGGACGTGCATTCCCACGTGGTGGCCACCGTGACGACTATGATGACTTGACCAACGTCCACTTTGACATACCCAAGTTCTACGGCACAAGTGATCCGGAAGCTTACTTCTCATGGGTACTCAAGGTTGACAAGATCTTCCGCGTGTAACGATTCTCCGACAACAAGAAGGTTGCCTTAGCCTCGATGGAGTTTGAAGAGTATGCCCTCTTGTGGTGGGAACAACTACAAGATGCTCGCGTCGCTAACCACCAACAACCAATCGACACTTGGGTTGAGATGAAAGAAACAATGCACAAGCGCTTCGTGCCAAGCCATTACACTCGAGATTTGTACAAGAAGTTACAAGAGTTGAAGCAAGGTTTGAAGTCGGTTGACGAGTACTACAAGGAGATGGAAATCTCCATGATGAGAGCCAATGTCAACGAGTACGAAGAGCAATCCATGGCTCGCTTCATGAATGGCCTCAACTATCCAATCAAGAAGATTGGGGATTTCCAACCATATGCCAACTTGGTTGAGCTAGTACATCAAGCTTCAAAGGCCGAGCGCCACGTGCTTGAAGAGCTCAAATATCTGAAGTCAAAGGCATTCTTCGCCAACAAGCCTTCTTCGTCAACACCTACACCTTCACAATGTAACATCCCAAATTTATAATAAGGACTAATAAGACCCCAAAATTCAGAACCAACAAAAACTTTTTGAATTACTTCACTAATGATTGTGTTTTCCTTTAAATGGTTCTGTTTAACCTTGTGTGACTTGAATGTTTAAGTTGTTTGACTGGGAAATATTAACCCAGTAACCTAACCTAAGTAAAAATATATTTAAAACTCTGGTGACCATGTTATGACAAGAATATATTCCATATATCTTTTCCATTCCTAGGTTGGCCAAAAGTCTATTTCAATAATGAATTGGTTTTAGCAACAAATAAAATATCCTTTAGATTGAGACAGTAAAAGTATTTCAAAATTATGTGTTTCCAAGAATATGGAGATTCAGTTGATATCTCCTATCTATTCTTCAACCTTGATATTTTTACAATTCCTATTTTTAAAAACTCCTAAGTTTCCACTCCAATTGAAAATAACACTAGTGGGAAATATATTACTCCACATATTTCTCTTTATCAAACCTTTTTTTAAAACTATTAAGATATGAGGTGAGACATTTCCTACCCATCATCTTGTCATAATTAAGTGTGATCACTTTCAAGATAGTATTGTTAATTATGAAAAGTGTGGTATGATTACTTTGTATGATTTGATTTGTGTTATTGATATTGTAATATTGTGATTGTTATGATTGTTTGCTTGTGAGGGTAATTCCCCAAGTTGTGCTCAATCCTAAAGTAAAACAAACTTGACCACCAATTTGTAATATGACTTGAAAACAAAACAAGACCTCTATAATTACTTACCCCCCCCCCCCCTCAAATCAAATCTTGATTTCAAGAAATGATCTTATTGAAATTCCCTCTCTATCTATTCCTCTATTCCATGAAAACAATTATGTTTTCTTTATCGAAATTCTAGGAGTGAGATGAACTAATAATCATCCCCACTTCATATCACTCCCTCCTCAAGTAAACCTACTTTTGATTTAAAACAAACCCCTCAATTCTTTTTTTAAAGGAAATGAAGGTCATGAGTTAAAAATGACCTTCATAAATAATTCCCTCCCAATTCTCTATTTCCTCAAAACAAATGTTTTCTCTATGAAAATAAAACTTATTTGAAGTTATCACATTTGTCAAAGAAGTTCCAAAAGTTCAAAACCATATTTTATCACATGCTTTAAAAATAGTATCAAATACTAATTTCAAAAAAATGATTTATTTAAACCCTATGAACAAATATTGCTCAAAACATTTTATTTTGTAAAACCAATTTTTGTGGAGCTTCCTCATATATATGGGAGGCTACATGAATTTTCTCTAATTTTTATAAAAGGTTTAAGCACCTCAATTAAATTCCCTAAAACCTACTGGTTTTGGAAAGGAAATAAAAGATTTAGACGAGGACCTATCGGTGAGAGGAGAAAGAAATCCAGGGGGCTTTTCGCAAGAACTTCATTGACTTCCTGTAGCACGTCGCCGACACGGCACCGTGCTGCCGTGCTCGCCGCGCCGCCGTGCTCCCTCATGCACGTCACCGAGCTCCACGCCGCCGTGCTCCTCACGCCGCGCCTTGCTGCTCGACAAGAGGAGACTCCTCCCACACGACTCCCTGCCTCCCACCTGCTCCCTGCTCCTCTGCCTCCACCTCCCTCCCGCACGCCACCGTGCCACGCTCCTCCTCGCAGTGTGGAGCGGATAAGAAGGCCACCGAGGACGCTCTGCTCCCCCACGCCTCACTTATCTGCTCACTCCCCTGCCTCTCCCTCTCTCTCCATATTCTCCACCACGGAACCGAACCAAGGCCGAGCCGCCGTCGCACATCGCCGTCGCTGGAGAGCGTCCCTTCCAAATCCAAGCGCACCAGGAGGTTCACCGCGTCGCCCTCTCCATCCTCATCCAAGGAATCGACGCGGGAGGCTGTGAATCGAGCTGGCCGTCCTCACTTTCTTCCTCTCCGGCCGCCGCCTTGCGAGCAAGCTCGCGAGTGCCACGGACCCTCATTCTCCGCCATTTGCGCATCATTGAGTTTCCCTTGCTCTTCTCCCTCTCATGCACTCTTCCCTTTTTCCCAGAGAACACCGGAGCCGCCGCGCCGTCCTCGACTTGCTCCGGCCGTACCTCGCCGTCGCTGTGTCGAGAGAAGGAAGAAGGAGAGGCCCGTACCCCTTCGCTCGTGCGTATGGGCCGGCCCAGCACTGCGTTGCCTGGACCCAGCCAGATCCAGCCCACTGACCTTTTTTTTTTAGGTTGTTTATTTATTTCTTATAGATCTGTTTCTGGCAGTGTAGGTTTAAATCATTTGTGGTGGATCTAGGGTAGATATTTGAGTGATTCAAATTTTGTTGTGCTCCTATGAGTTTTCTTAGACATGCAGAACTGGTTGCTTGCCAAAATACATTTTTACTTGTTGTGTAGATTAAATCTTGTAGAAAGTATATTTTCCACTAAGTATTCAATATCTAGAGTTCTATAACTCCAAATATTGCAAACTAAAATTCCCTGGAATGCTTGAAGTGATACCTTTCTAGATCTGTTGGTCTTGTATGCAAATGAATCCTAAAACAAAAGTTCTATTCATTCTTGTAAACACACCAGTAGCACTTTAGTGATTTTTGTAGATTTTTGTGAAATGATTTTTGGAGTAAATCCAATTGTTGTCTTCTATATGTGTAGGAGAATATCTCCCTAAATTGGTTTGAATTTAGGAGTCATTGATTGACTGTGGTGCTAATTATAAGATTTAGGGCTTTTCTGCCTATTTTTAGTTATCCTTTATTAATTGATGTGTTATACCTTCATGATGATAATTGTGTTTCCTAGCATGTGTGGGATGGTAAACCATTGTTGTGAAGTGCTCCCTTATTTGTACTAGCATGTTAGGGGAATTACTTGTGAGTTATGAAATTGTTAGGGTTTTATTCCCTATAAAGCTTTTCTCCTAGTAATTAGGAATTTCTAGGTTTGTCTATTAGTTACCTTCAATTAAATCTATGTTTGTGCTCTGTTCTGTTAGCACAAGTATGAAGTTAGTATTCTGTGGTTATGTTGGTGCTAATGTTATGTGTTGTCCTGCATAATTGGTAAACCACTGGTTAGTTAATTGTTAAGCTAGTGATGATTTATGT
Organism: Poa pratensis; assembly: GCA_947311845.1. NCBI lineage: Eukaryota > Viridiplantae > Streptophyta > Magnoliopsida > Poales > Poaceae > Poa > Poa pratensis. Next base: position 58,576,025 of record CAMZMU010000047.1, on the reverse strand, counting down.
CTAGTGGTTTGGTTACTAAGCATGTGTTGTGTAATTAATATGGCTGCCTTACTTGATTAACCCTGGTTGTCTTAAGTGAGGGTTAGTTTGAGTATCTAGTTAATGTCTCTACTTTAGCTTGGTGAGACGTGTTAAATTACAGAAAATTATTTGGTTATTTAATTTTTGTCTGAAGTATTTCCTGTCTAAGGAAATTGGTTTGTTAATTACCCTTAGGTGGAGTTGTTTAATACTTCATGTTCTTAGCTTGTGATTGGTGGTATACTCCTGTTAGTATATTGCCCTTGTGTTTATCACATGGTTAGTTGACTTGTTGGGTAGTTTAAGTACGAAGGTGTAGTTAGACCAGTGGTAATTATTGTGTAGAGTTGGGGTTTAAATCATAAAACTTATGCTTATACTTTATGATGATTAGTCTTTGGTTAGTATATAGAACTGGTGTAAGTAGCATGTGTTGTCTTGCTTGTTTGGATTGATTTCTGGTTTGCCTCTAGATAGATGTGATGATTGCTAAACTCGTTGTTAGATAATAATGTTCCCTCATGATTGTTGTTTGTTAGTATTTGCTTGATGTTGTTGCTTGATTAAATGAGTGCTATGTTTGTGGTATGATTCCTTGTTGGTGTCCCACTTGTGAGATGGTTTGCTTATTGGGTGTTGTTTTATTTTCATGTTGCGACGCTAGATATAAACGCTACCGGAGTGGTATTTGGAGAGGAGTTATCAAGAGGAAGGAAGTTATTTCTTTGATCAGTGGGAAGAATTCCAGGAGCATTAGGATGAAATCAGGCAAGCTACTTCACTGAGCTTGCACCTATATACATCTATTTTGATTTACCTGTTTTACTATAACTAGCATAAATGATTTATGTGGTGTTTGCCACGAAAGCTATGACTTTGAAAACCCTTTTCCAAAATACAAGTAGATTCTTGAGACACCCGATATAGAGGTGTCAATGGTCTACAACGATTTCGAAATGAATTTGTTTTACTCCAAAGCCTTCTATGAAAATCTTTTGGTGGGATTACGAACCACCCAAGTTTGACTAAAAGTATTTTGCTATGAGAATTGGAAATGATTGTGAAAACCTTTTCAAAAGTTTATGAAAAACTATTTTGCCACTCTATGTAGAAATATCAGTTTGTTTAAATAAAACTATAGGATGGGAAAAACATTGTTTATTCAAAACTCCTTTGAAAATCCTTGGATGAATTATGGTATGCCGAGATGTCGGTGATGAAATTGAGAAGTGGTGAATGGTGATGTTTCTGAAAAAATGCACATTGTGTCCTGGTACTTACCGAACAACCAATAATCTGTGCGACCACATTTACCCACATATGGGAAAGGGCGTAGTCATATAATTTGCTCGTGTTAGTACTGGATGCCTCAACAACGAGGATGACCTCGTTCCATGAGGGGATGGTCTGAGGACCTACCCCCTGACCTGGGTCCTCTTCATTGAAGTCTACCGGAAGCCGGTATGAGCGTGTCGGAGGAAGAGGATTGAAGGGCTCCCTTGGGTCCGCCGGGCAGAACTACGAGTCCCCACACTTAGTTTCTGAGGATTTGAGTGTCGATGGAAAGTGTCGTAGCGGCAGGGTCCTATACTAGCATGAGCAAAGGACAGGCTATGGCCGGGAACTCAACTTCGCATACCTCTGGTATGGCGGGACGTGGCTGACACGATGAGTGACCGGATGGGTGTGGGAAAAGCGTACTACCTCTGCAGAGGGTAAAACTATTCGAATAGCCGAGTCCTCGGATATGGACAGTTGGGAAGAACTGCTAAGACCATGTGCAAGTTTTGGGCAAGTTTTGAAAGGTGTTTAAGTTTAAAATGAAATTGAAGGGGAGATGCTGTTACATACCTATACTAATGAGTTAGTATGAGGTTGTTGAAGTTAATTGGACCATAATGAGTTATGGTCGGGAAAAAGGAGGAGTTTTTGAGAAACAACTAAAATAATGATTTCTTAAAGGATAGTTATAAACTTCTTCTTACCTTTTTAAATAAATATATAGAGATGTTTTTCAATAAAGATATAAAGATGTTTTTCAATAATAAAAGTCTTTGAAATAAAAATAAAACTAAAATAGTGCATACTCAAGTTGGGGTAGTTTGCGAGTACAATCAAATGTACTCATATTGGTTTCGTCCCTGGCTATTGTCTTAGCCAGATTGTGGAAGAAGAAACAGTTCGAAGAAGAGGAGTTCACTGACGTCCTTGCGAACTAGGGCGCTTCCCAGTCAGCTGCCTGTAGGGTTAAGGCGAATGACTTGGGCTCCACGTTGTTTGGTGATTCCGCTGCAAGCACCTGATGAAGCTGATCACTTCCATCAAGTAAGTAAATAAATTCGGTATGTATGGATGTTCTTTGGTTACCAAGTTTAATTGTGCTTCAGCGACGCACTGATCATGGGATCGCTGATATGTAGGCACAAGGGTATTTCGGACAGTTAGTCCGGGGTCCCCACAGACTTGGTATCAGAGCCATCCTGACTGTAACAGACCTTAGTTAGCATGGACGTTAGTTAGGAAGGAAAATATTTTGCTAAAAATATATTAATACCAAAGATATATCTTTATCTAGGGAAGTCCAAAAATGACTCCCACTCTTCTCATCTTCTCAAATATTTCCGAGTCTTACCCTTCTATTTTAAGATTTTCCAAGAATTTTTCTACTCTCTTGTACCTGTTCAAAATACTTGACGATGAACCCAAGAGAGACCTAATTAGCTAGCACCTACAAGAAGAAGCATCCATCTTGAATATTCAACATTCGACCTCAAGATGATTGATCTGCAAATACCAAGATCGTCAGTACCAACAAAGCAAGAGACCTTCGAAGACCTCAGCTCAACATCAACAACTCTACTCAAGTTGCAAATTCGACAATCTCAAGTATTCCAGTTGGAACCTAAGGTGCTGAAATTAAGACTTCAGCAGTCATGTTTAACCAAGACCCATAGGATAAGAATGATAGGAACCTTGATGATACTACCTGTCGTCCACAAGTACTAGGCGTCCATTGGTACTAAATGTACCTTGTGTGTTGTTTGTTTGTGAAGTTCTTTGCTTGTGTGTACTCTGCTTGTGTGATGTTTTCTTGTGCGTTTCACAATCACGCCTTGTCGGCAGCACAAACTAATTTCAAAAATTTCTCCTTATAGAAACTCCTTCTTTGCCACCTAACAAGAACCATTTTTGACCTCTTGGCCACAGCTGCACCTTGTTGCAGATGTAAACCCACCTGGGAAAATCTTTCTAAAAATGTTTTTCCTCTCATCTAAACCATCTCCCACTAAGAACTGACAGTTCTGTAGGGTACCAAAGACCCCCGATCTATCACCAAATAGCCTGAGATTTTTACAACCTAACCGGCAAGTCATTCATGCACCATCTGGAGCAAGTGCGTCAAGATCTCGAAGGAAACTGCCACTTTACGCCAACCTCGTGAAGATACGAGCCTCACCTTGCAAGATTAATTGGTGAAATTACAAGGATACCACACTAACTTATCTTACCTAACTTTAGATTAACATCTGACCTAAGTCCTTGATAGTACCAACTAATCATCTAGGACTGCAAACCTTGACAAGAAACGAGGACATAAGGAAACTCATTTCGGATTGGCAACTAGAGGAATTCAAGGAGTGCATAAGAATTTCTACGAAGATTCAAGCTCAGAGACCGCCAGAAGGAGGAACTACGACAAGAAGACATTGAAGAGAGATTCCTTAGGATGGCAAAGAAGCAATATACCAGACTATCATTGAGTACTTGGAAACTCTTATATCAGAATCTATTTTTCTTAACCTCTCTAGAAATAATGTGATATTCCACTGTTCGTGTTATATAGAAGTAGTTTGGTAACAAGCCTCATGAACTTGTTAGCAATTCACTTTTGTATGCTCGAACAATGGAGTGTCATACCCAAATAAACGGAACATCAGATAATTCAGTACATCTCAGCCTTTGGAATATGAAAAGTAGTTTGATGACAAGACTAGCTACCTTGTTAACAAATTCTTCTTGTATGACTACGGCAATTCGATGTCATAAAAGACACCCACATTCTTATACAACTACCCAATACAAGGCCTCGCAACATCAAGTTGTTAAGACCTCACATAGCGACCTTACTGAAAGAAGCAACGACCTCGGAAGAGTAGTCAACCCCAAAACCCGTGCCCTCGTACTCCCCTGTACCCCCGGACAAATCTCGAGGACGAGATTTATTTTAAGGGGGGAAGGATTTGTAACATCCCAAATTTATAATAAGGATTAATAAGACCCCAAAATTCAGAACCAACAAAAACTTTTTGAATTACTTCACTAATGATTGTGTTTTCCTTTAAATGGTTCTGTTTAACCTTGTGTGACTTGAATGTTTAAGTTGTTTGACTGGGAAATATTAACCCAGTAACCTAACCTAAGTAAAAATATATTTAAAACTCTGGTGACCATGTTATGACAAGAATATATTCCATATATCTTTTCCATTCCTAGGTTGGCCAAAAGTCTATTTCAATAATGAATTGGTTTTAGCAACAAATAAAATATCCTTTAGATTGAGACAGTAAAAGTATTTCAAAATTATGTGTTTCCAAGAATATGGAGATTCAGTTGATATCTCCTATCTATTCTTCAACCTTGATATTTTTACAATTCCTATTTTTAAAAACTCCTAAGTTTCCACTCCAATTGAAAATAACACTAGTGGGAAATATATTACTCCACATATTTCTCTTTATCAAACCTTTTTTAAAACTATTAAGATATGAGGTGAGACATTTCCTACCCATCATCTTGTCATAATTAAGTGTGATCACTTTCAAGATAGTATTGTTAATTATGAAAAGTGTGGTATGATTACTTTGTATGATTTGATTTGTGTTATTGATATTGTAATATTGTGATTGTTATGATTGTTTGCTTGTGAGGGTAATTCCCCAAGTTGTGCTCAATCCTAAAGTAAAACAAACTTGACCACCAATTTGTAATATGACTTGAAAACAAAACAAGACCTCTATAATTACTTACCCCCCCCCCCCCCCCTCAAATCAAATCTTGATTTCAAGAAATGATCTTATTGAAATTCCCTCTCTATCTATTCCTCTATTCCATGAAAACAATTATGCTTTCTTTATCGAAATTCTAGGAGTGAGATGAACTAATAATCATCCCCACTTCATATCACTCCCTCCTCAAGTAAACCTACTTTCTGATTTAAAACAAACCCCTCAATTCTTTTTTTAAAGGAAATGAAGGTCATGAGTTAAAAATGACCTTCATAAATAATTTCCCTCCCCAATTCTCTATTTCCTCAAAACAAATGTTTTCTCTATGAAAATAAAACTTATTTGAAGTTATCACATTTGTCAAAGAAGTTCCAAAAGTTCAAAACCATATTTTATCACATGCTTTAAAAATAGTATCAAATACTAATTTCAAAAAAATGATTTATTTAAACCCTATGAACAAATATTGCTCAAAACATTTTATTTTGTAAAACCAATTTTTGTGGAGCTTCCTCATATATATGGGAGGCTACATGAATTTTCTCTAATTTTTATAAAAGGTTTAAGCACCTCAATTAAATTCCCTAAAACCTACTGGTTTTGGAAAGGAAATAAAAGATTTAGACAAGGACCTATCGGTGAGAGGAGAAAGAAATCCAGGGGGCTTTTCGCAAGAATTTCATTGACTTCCTGTAGCACGTCGCCGACACGGCACCGTGCTGCCGTGCTCGCCGCGCCGCCGTGCTCCCTCATGCACGTCACCGAGCTCCACGCCGCCGTGCTCCTCACGCCGCGCCTTGCTGCTCGACAAGAGGAGACTCCTCCCACACGACTCCCTGCCTCCCACCTGCTCCCTGCTCCTCTGCCTCCACCTCCCTCCCGCACGCCACCGTGCCACGCTCCTCCTCGCAGTGTGGAGCGGATAAGAAGGCCACCGAGGACGCTCTGCTCCCCCACGCCTCACTTATCTGCTCACTCCCCTGCCTCTCCCTCTCTCTCCATATTCTCCACCACGGAACCGAACCAAGGCCGAGCCGCCGTCGCACATCGCCGTCGCTGGAGAGCGTCCCTTCCAAATCCAAGCGCACCAGGAGGTTCACCGCGTCGCCCTCTCCATCCTCATCCAAGGAATCGACGCGGGAGGCTGTGAATCGAGCTGGCCGTCCTCACTTTCTTCCTCTCCGGCCGCCGCCTTGCGAGCAAGCTCGCGAGTGCCACGGACCCTCATTCTCCGCCATTTGCGCATCATTGAGTTTCCCTTGCTCTTCTCCCTCTCATGCACTCTTCCCTTTTTCCCAGAGAACACCGGAGCCGCCGCGCCGTCCTCGACTTGCTCCGGCCGTACCTCGCCGTCGCTGTGTCGAGAGAAGGAAGAAGGAGAGGCCCGTACCCCTTCGCTCGTGCGTATGGGCCGGCCCAGCACTGCGTTGCCTGGACCCAGCCAGATCCAGCCCACTGACCTTTTTTTTTAGGTTGTTTATTTATTTCTTATAGATCTGTTTCTGGCAGTGTAGGTTTAAATCATTTGTGGTGGATCTAGGGTAGATATTTGAGTGATTCAAATTTTGTTGTGCTCCTATGAGTTTTCTTAGACATGCAGAACTGGTTGCTTGCCAAAATACATTTTTACTTGTTGTGTAGATTAAATCTTGTAGAAAGTATATTTTCCACTAAGTATTCAATATCTAGAGTTCTATAACTCCAAATATTGCAAACTAAAATTCCCTGGAATGCTTGAAGTGATACCTTTCTAGATCTGTTGGTCTTGTATGCAAATGAATCCTAAAACAAAAGTTCTATTCATTCTTGTAAACACACCAGTAGCACTTTAGTGATTTTTGTAGATTTTTGTGAAATGATTTTTGGAATAAATCCAATTGTTCTGTCTTCTATATGTGTAGGAGAATATCTCCCTAAATTGGTTTGAATTTAGGAGTCATTGATTGACTGTGGTGCTAATTATAAGATTTAGGGCTTTTCTGCCTATTTTTAGTTATCCTTTATTAATTGATGTGTTATACCTTCATGATGATAATTGTGTTTCCTAGCATGTGTGGGATGGTAAACCATTGTTGTGAAGTGCTCCCTTATTTGTACTAGCATGTTAGGGGAATTACTTGTGAGTTATGAAATTGTTAGGGTTTTATTCCCTATAAAGCTTTTCTCCTAGTAATTAGGAATTTCTAGGTTTGTCTATTAGTTACCTTCAATTAAATCTATGTTTGTGCTCTGTTCTGTTAGCACAAGTATGAAGTTAGTATTCTGTGGTTATGTTGGTGCTAATGTTATGTGTTGTCCTGCATAATTGGTAAACCACTGGTTAGTTAATTGTTAAGCTAGTGATGATTTATGTCTAGTGGTTTGGTTACTAAGCATGTGTTGTGTAATTAATATGGCTGCCTTACTTGATTAACCCTGGTTGTCTTAAGTGAGGGTTAGTTTGAGTATCTAGTTAATGTCTCTACTTTAGCTTGGTGAGACGTGTTAAATTACATAAAATTATTTGGTTATTTAATTTTTGTCTGAAGTATTTCCTGTCTAAGGAAATTGGTTTGTTAATTACCCTTAGGTGGAGTTGTTTAATACTTCATGTTCTTAGCTTGTGATTGGTGGTATACTCCTGTTAGTATATTGCCCTTGTGTTTATCACATGGTTAGTTGACTTGTTGGGTAGTTTAAGTACGAAGGTGTAGTTAGACCAGTGGAAATTATTGTGTAGAGTTGGGGTTTAAATCATAAAACTTATGCTTATACTTTATGATGATTAGTCTTTGGTTAGTATATAGAACTGGTGTAAGTAGCATGTGTTGTCTTGCTTGTTTGGATTGATTTCTGGTTTGCCTCTAGATAGATGTGATGATTGCTAAACTCGTTGTTAGATAATAATGTTCCCTCATGATTGTTGTTTGTTAGTATTTGCTTGATGTTGTTGCTTGATTAAATGAGTGCTATGTTTGTGGTATGATTCCTTGTTGGTGTCCCACTTGTGAGATGGTTTGCTTATTGGGTGTTGTTTTATTTTCATGTTGCGACGCTAGATATAAACGCTACCGGAGTGGTATTTGGAGAGGAGTTATCACAGAGGGAAGGAAGTTATTTCTTTGATCAGTGGGAAGAATTCCAGGAGCATTAGGATGAAATCAGGCAAGCTACTTCACTGAGCTTGCACCTATATACATCTATTTTGATTTACCTGTTTTACTATAACTAGCATAAATGATTTATGTGGTGTTTGCCACGAAAGCTATGACTTTGAAAACCCTTTTCCAAAATACAAGTAGATTCTTGAGACACCCGATATAGAGGTGTCAATGGTCTACAACGATTTCGAAATGAATTTGTTTTACTCCAAAGCCTTCTATGAAAATCTTTTGGTGGGATTACGAACCACCCAAGTTTGACTAAAAGTATTTTGCTATGAGAATTGGAAATGATTGTGAAAACCTTTTCAAAAGTTTATGAAAAACTATTTTGCCACTCTATGTAGAAATATCAGTTTGTTTAAATAAAACTATAGGATGGGAAAAACATTGTTTATTCAAAACTCCTTTGAAAATCCTTGGATGAATTATGGTATGCCGAGATGTCGGTGATGAAATTGAGAAGTGGTGAATGGTGATGTTTCTGAAAAAATGCACATTGTGTCCTGGTACTTACCGAACAACCAATAATCTGTGCGACCACATTTACCCACATATGGGAAAGGGCGTAGTCATATAATTTGCTCGTGTTAGTACTGGATGCCTCAACAACGAGGATGACCTCGTTCCATGAGGGGATGGTCTGAGGACCTACCCCCTGACCTGGGTCCTCTTCATTGAAGTCTACCGGAAGCCGGTATGAGCATGTCGGAGGAAGAGGATTGAAGGGCTCCCTTGGGTCCGCCGGGCAGAACTACGAGTCCCCACACTTAGTTTCTGAGGATTTGAGTGTCGGTGGAAAGTGTCGTAGCGGCAGGGTCCTATACTAGCATGAGCAAAGGACAGGCTATGGCCGGGAACTCAACTTCGCATACCTCTGGTATGGCAGGACGTGGCTGACACGATGAGTGACCGGATGGGTGTGGGAAAAGCGTACTACCTCTGCAGAGGGTAAAACTATTCGAATAGCCGAGTCCTCGGATATGGACAGTTGGGAAGAACTGCTAAGACCATGTGCAAGTTTTGGGCAAGTTTTGAAAGGTGTTAAGTTTAAAATGAAATTGAAGGGGAGATGCTGTTACATACCTATACTAATGAGTTAGTATGAGGTTGTTGAAGTTAATTGGACCATAATGAGTTATGGTCGGGAAAAAGGAGGAGTTTTTGAGAAACAACTAAAATAATGATTTCTTAAAGGATAGTTATAAACTTCTTCTTACCTTTTTAAATAAATATATAGAGATGTTTTTCAATAAAGATATAAAGATGTTTTTCAATAATAAAAGTCTTTGAAATAAAAATAAAACTAAAATAGTGCATACTCAAGTTGGGGTAGTTTGCGAGTACAATCAAATGTACTCATATTGGTTTCGTCCCTGGCTATTGTCTTAGCCAGATTGTGGAAGAAGAAACAGTTCGAAGAAGAGGAGTTCACTGACGTCCTTGCGAACTAGGGCGCTTCCCAGTCAGCTGCCTGTAGGGTTAAGGCGAATGACTTGGGCTCCACGTTGTTTGGTGATTCCGCTGCAAGCACCTGATGAAACTGATCACTTCCATCAAGTAAGTAAATAAATTCGGTATGTATGGATGTTCTTTGGTTACCAAGTTTAATTGTGCTTCAGCGACGCACTGATCATGGGATCGCTGATATGTAGGCACAAGGGAATTTCGGACAGTTAGTCCGGGGTCCCCACACACAAGCTCTTCCTGAAGCGAACACACGAGGACCTCCAAGAGTCTCTACATCGACACCGCAAGCGCCTCAACCTTTCAAGAAGGTACCTCCCGCTACCAAGGCTCCTCAAGGATCTTCGTCCGGCACAAGACTATTGCAATGCTACAAGTGCGGAGGACAAGGGCACAAATCTTTTGAGTGCACCAACAAGAAGGTCATGATCATCAATGACATGGGAGAGTATGAATCTATGAGTGAAGATGAGTACAATGCTTTGAACAAGGTCGCCACAATGCAAAGTGCTCAAGAAGAAGAAAATGAGATATATTGTGATGGCGACAACAAAACCCTTCCTTGGTTGTGGCAAGAGCTTAACCACCAATGTTCAAGTAGAAGAAGACCAAAGATGCAACTTGTTCCAAACAAGAGCGAGAATCAATGGAAAGTCCATCAAGGTCATCATAGATGGTGGAAGTTGCCACAACTAGCGAGCAAAGAACTTTGTGATAAGCTCAACTTGAAGTTCAAGAAGCACCCACATCCTTACCATGTGCAATGGTTGAGTGATACCGGAGCCGTCAAGATTCAACACATGGTGCAAGTGTCCTTCAAGATTGGAGCCTATGAAGATACGGTTGATTGTGATGTTGTGCCTATGAACGTTTGTCACTTACTCTTGGGCGTCCATGGCAATTTGACAAGGGTGCTATGCATGATGGAAGGACAAATTACTATAGCTTCAAGAACAACGACAAGACCTTCGTCCTTCGTCCCATGACACCAAGTCAAGTCATCGCCGACAACGCCAAGACTATTGCAAGGGCACAACAAGATCGTTCGTCTAGTGAGATGAGTGGTGAGCGAGAGACCACCATAAAGTGAGTGAGAGCCACAAGCCAAATGAGTGTGACACTTCAAAGAGAGTTCCCACAAAACTTACACTATTTGCCACAAAAGAGAGATGAGGGAGTTGAGAGAGAACCCATCCACCCTCCACTATGTGCTCATATGCAAGGGTGAAGTTTCTATGACTAACACTTTCACAAACCTTCCTCCTTCTTTGTTGTCTCTTTTGAAGGACTTTGAAGATGTCTTCCCTCAAGATGTGCCACCGGGACTACCTCCTCTACGCGGAATCGAGCACCGCATCGACCTTGTTCCCGGCGCACCGCTACCAAACCGCGCTCCTTACCGCACCAACCCCGAGAGACAAAGGAGATCGAGCGGCAAATACAAGAACTTCTTGCCATGGGACATATCCGCGAGAGCTTGAGTCCGTGCGCCGTGCCCGTCATCTTGGTACCCAAGCACGACAACACTCTTCGCCTTTGCATGGATTGTCGCCCCATCAACGCCATCACCGTTCGGTATCGCCATCCTATCCCTCGCTTGATGATATGCTCGATGAGCTTTGTGGTTCCGCTATATTCTCCAAAATTGATCTTAAAAGTGGATATCACCAAATAAGCATGTGTGAAGGTGATGAATGGAAGACCGCATTTAAAACTAAGCTTGGTCTTTATGAGTGGCTCGTCATGCCATTTGGTCTTTCCAATGCACCTTCTACTTTTATGCGTCTCATGAATCATGTTTTGCGTCCTTTCATTGGGAAATTTGTTGTGGTATACTTTGACGACATCCTTATTTATAGCAAATCTTTGGAAGAGCACACTTCTCATGTTGCTCAAGTTTTGTTGGTTCTTCGCAATGAAAAGCTTTATGCAAATCTTTCTAAGTGCACTTTTGCCACCAACAAACTTGTTTTCTTGGGTTTTGTTGTTTCTTCGGATGGAGTTGAAGTTGATGATGCAAGATACAAGCAATTCGGACTTGGCCTTTTCCGATGTCACTTGAGGAGTTGAGACGTTTTCTTGGTTTTGCCGGATTTTACCGCCGTTTCATCAAGGATTTTTCCACAATTGCTTGCCCCCTCCATGAACTTACAAAGAAGAATGTACCTTTCATTTGGGGCAATGCACATGATTTTGCTTTCAATGAGCTCAAACGGTTATTAACCGAAGCACCACTCCTTGCCCTTCCGGATTTCTCTAAGACATTTGAGATTGAATGCGATGCAAGTGGATTGGGCATTGGTGGAGTGCTTATGCAAAATGGTAGACCCATCGCATACCATAGTGAGAAACTAGATGGAGCTCGCTTGAATTACCCCATTTATGACAAAGAGTTATTTGCTTTGGTTCGTGTTTTGGATGTGTGGCAACATTACCTTCGTCCTAAGGAATTTGTCATTCATTCCGACCATGAATCCTTGAAATATTTGAAAAGTCAAACAAATTTGAACAAAAGACATGCTAAGTGGGTTGAGTTCATTGAGTCTTTCACTTTGTAATCAAATACAAGAAAGGTAAAGACAATGTGGTCGCGGATGCTCTATCCCGCAAGGCCAACCTACTTACACGTCTTGACATTAGTGTCTTGGGTTTGGATGAGATAAAGAGTTGTATGCTACCGATGCTTTCTTTGGAGACATTTTCGCTCAATGTTCGGAGCACAAAGGAATTGGTGATTTCTATTTGCACAAAGGTTTCTTGTTTAAGGCTAACAAACTATGTATACCCGAGTCTTCGCTTCGTTTGGTCCTTTTGAAGGAATCTCATGGAGGAACCTCATGGGTCACTTTGGCCGCGACAAGACCTACGCCATGCTCGCCACCAACTACTATTGGCCAAGAATGAAGCGTGATGTGGAACGCCTAGTTCGACGATGTTCTACATGTCTCAAAGCTAAGTCTACTCTAAACTCTCATGGCTTATATACACCTTTGCCTATTCCACATCACCCATGGTCCGATATAGCTATGGATTTTGTCTTAGGACTCCCACGCACTAAAACAAACAAGGATTCCATCTTTGTCGTCATTGATCGCTTCTCTAAAATGGCACACTTTATACCTTGCAACAAGACGACGATGCTTCACACATTGCTACTTTGTTTTTCAGGGAAATCGTCCGTCTTCATGGCCCAAGACCATTGTGTCGGATCGTGACAAGTTCGTGAGCTATTTTTGGAAGACTTTGATGGCCAAGATGGGAATCAAGCAACTATTCTCCACCGCATACCACCCTCAAACCGATGGCCAAACCGAAGTGGTGAACCGAAGCCTATCTACACTCCTTCGTGTGTTGATCAAGCCTAACTTGAAGAATTGGGAAGAGTGCATCCCACACGCCGAGTTCGCCTACAATCGAGCACTACATCGCGCAACAAAGAGAACACCCTTCGAGATCGTCTATGGCTCCAACCCCTACACCGCGCTCGACATGCTACCACTTCCACTCCGTGAGCAAGTTAACATGGACTTCGACAAGCGAGCCGCTTACATGAAGAAGCTCCATGAGGAAACAAGAACTACGCTTGAGAAGCACAACAAAGACCATGCTACGAAGATGAACAAACACAAGCGCGCCATGATATTTGAAGAAGGAGACCTTTTGTGGCTACACCTTCGCAAAGATCGCTTTCCGGATGCAAGGAAGTCCAAGCTTCACCCTCGTGGAGATGGACCTTTCAAGGTTATCAAGCGCATCAACGACAATGCCTACAAGATCGACATCTCCACACCAAACACTTGGTCCATGACACCTTCAACGTCGCCGACCTATCGCCATACCTTGGAACATCAAGCGATGAGGATGACCAAGAGTCGAGGACGACTCTTTTCCAAGGGGGGGGGGAGATGATGTAGCCCGACCTACGGCTCCTACAACAAGTGGCCCAATGACAAGAGCAAGAGTCAAAGCACTTCATGATAAGGTGAACTCACTCCTATCCATGTGTGATCTCGATACTCCTTTGAATGGCTTGCTACTTCATTCCGATACCTTGTGTATACTCAGGCATGACCCTCATGAAGATCTCCAAGAAAGTGTAGAAGTTGGACAAGAATCGAGTCAAGAAGACGAAGGAGAAGGAGAGAAGAATGGAAAGAAGTCCCAGGCGGCGGTACTACCGCCGGTGGCAGCGGTACTACCACCCCAGGTCCAGCCGAGCCAGATGCGCCTCCGCCCGGGTCCAGCCGAGAAAGAAGGAACTGGGCGGTACTACCGCTGAAGCCACCGCCGAAAACGGCCCTCTGTTTGATCTGCCGGCAGCTCCAGCGGTACCGGGCGGTACTACCGCCGACCAGCGGTACTACCGCTGGGAGTAGTGGTACTACCGCCCCAGTTGACTTCAGAAACTGCAAAGAAGGCCTGCCCAGCGGTACTACCATTGGCTCCAGCGGTACTACCGCTGCGTCGGGAACCTGTCGGGCTGAGGACCCTTGTCACCTCACTTATCCACCCCTATCTCACCTAGACTATAAATAGAACCCCTCCCCTTCAGATCTAGGGTTAGACTATGATTTGGGAACTAAAGTAGAGCCTTGCTCCTTCTTCTCAAAGTGTCTCTTTCCTCCTATGGAGATGAATCAAGGCCTCCACATGTGGAGATGAACCAAGGCCTCCTCTCGAGGAGAAGATCCCTGCGTGGATACCAAGGCTCCGCTTGTAGTTGCGATTACTTGCCGATCTTTCATCTTACGGTGATTCTATCGGGTTGGTTGGATTGACCAATTGGACAAACAATCCTAAGAGTAAGGTGTGCTTGGGAGAGGAGGATTGGGGGCTGCCCACGGGGATTTGTTACCAATCGAGTCTTGCCGGGTTGCTACTTGCTATTTATCCTTGTTTTGTGTGATTCCCCTTTTGTGTGTTCTTCGTGTTCATTCGCCGTTCTTCGTGTTCATCGTTCCCTCCGCATCAATCCGTGAAAATCGGGACCAACCCACACCAACCCATAAGCCGGTTTATCGGTTTATTGGCCGAATAAGACGAGCTTGGTTCGGAAACCGTGTAGGGATTTGTCGGTCGGTACCAATAATCCTGTGCCATCGGCGGCTTCACCAGCAAAGGAGTTGACGGCTGATTTTCCGTCACCGTGTTGGCTAATGTGTAAGCCGACGTCTGGCCATGAGTGCTTATATTCTTAGCATTATTGAACTCTTGCAACAAACCGCTAACTTGCGTGCAATTACATGCGAATAAGTGCTCGAGTACTGCTACTTGATTAGAAGAAAACGCATCGTCACTTACAGTGGGTGGCTGATCGTTGATGATTGGAGGCAAGTTAACTTCTCCAACCTATTTGACATCGCCAGATCGGCTTTTCTCGAAGGAGTTTAGATATGCCTGCAAATCCTCAGCTTCCTGCTGCTCCTGAAGCACTCTGCATTTTTCACGTCGTTGAATCTGAAGCTTCTCAAAGGCTTGGCGCTGTTCCGCTGATAGATCGTCAAGATCAGGCCTATCGATGTTATCAATAGAAACTTGGCCGGATTTGGCAATCTTGGCACCGGTCATGATTGTCCGATCTAAGATTTTTGTCCCCAGCGGAGTCGCCAAAAAGTGTGTTGCGCCGAAATCAGGTCCGGCACGTATACACGAACACACTGATTGTGTTGCCTCTAACGCCGAGGGTGATGCATCGCAACTCACGTCGGACGTGGCTTGCTAGAAGCACGATAAGCAAGACAGTCTAGCGAGCACTCTTGAAACCCGAAGTACCAGTTCCTCAGGACGGACCCTGTGGGAGGTTCCGGTACACTATGGGCTGAACTAAGCCGGGCTTGGCGGCTCTTAGCTCGGTTGTCGATTCTTCGGTCGAAACGCGTGAGAGTCGCCGAGGAAACGGGAGAGCAATAACAAGGCTTGGGGACAAAAAAGTAATTGGACTGATTGTCGAATGTTTGCCTTTTAGATCAATCGGCCGTCACCTCTCACATATATATGAGGCGGCTGGTCTTTCCGTACAAGCTGGGATAGAACACGGACACGTTTACAAGTAGGAATCAAACTGATATCTCTATCCCTAAACTAGGTAAACCTCCTGCTGGCTTCATACTGGATCCGGACCCAAGTGTCCGTTGGCGTCTTCCGCGTCAAGCCGTCTTGATCCTTCCGTGTTGGAGCAGAACCTTCCTTGTCTTCGTGCCTTTGGTAGGAGCTGATTGTAGTGGGCTTGTAGGCATAAACCATTATCAACTAGGCCAATTGATATTTTATGATTGGAACTAGCAAGTAAACCGATTTTGTCTAGTGCATAAGGTGGTATCGCTGTTCCGTATTGGGAATCCTAGAACATATTCTGGATCCTTCCGGCTCCTTCTTCTGTTCCGGGGTTGACTTGTGCCTTGACTCCATCCTGATCCGGCTCCAAGCTGAACGCGTCCGTTGAGCCCATATTCAAAAACAGGCCCTCATCGTCTTGGTGTCAAGCCGGCCCAAAATGGGTGACAACAATCATGTGGAAGGAGCATACCTTTTCTTCATCAATGAAGATTATGTCAGATGATAACATCATTCTTGATGTAATATGCTCCTATCCCATTATATGAGAAGGAGATACATGTACACATGGTCATATTTTATTTGCTCTATATACTATAGTCTTTTCATGTATGTACAACATTAATATGGAGTACTCCAGCATATATCATAAAGGCATCAATCACTACCGAATAATTTCTTGAATGTTTCCTATAATGTCGATCTTCCAATATTCTGCAGCACTTGGTCAGCAGGTACAACACCATATAGTAGAATAAATAAACTGTAAAACAGTCAACTCAGATGTGTTCTTATAAAAGCAATATTCTGCAGCGCTTAGTTATTTTGGACGTCAGTCAAAATAAAAGCAAATACATCAGCACTAACCAAGTAGAAAAGCAGGGCACATGTTTAAGAAGGAACATGTTGTATCTCTCCTGATTGCTGCAAGAGAGGTTGGGGATGCATGGCCGGGCGTGGTCGACTGCCGGCGGCGTGATGGAGGTGGGGTCGCAGCCTCTACAAGAGCGAGGAAGGAGGGAGGGAAGTCGCGGAGCAGCGCGGCTTGTGGAGAACGACCGGAGGTACCAGGACGCTGGGCGGAGCTTGGAGCGGCCGTCGGCGCTAAAAGAGGAGATGGGCGTCTCCTGTCACCGGCAGAGAGAGTCGGGAAAGAGAAAGGGAAGAGAGGCGCCGGAGTGGAGGAATCGAGCGGGAGGAGGCGCGATGGGGTCTCGAGCTCGGAGGAGACAGACATCGCGGGGGCTCGAGCTCGGGAGGAGACAGACATCGCGGGGGCTCGGGATGAAGACGATGGGAAGGGGGTTTGTGGCTGAGGACGCGATCGGAAAATGCGGTGGTGGTGCGGGGGGTTATCTGCAAAACTCCAGGGGACAGCGGGGTCGGGTTCAAGGGTTTCCTCTGGGCGGGCTGGTTGGCCTGCTCGTGGGCGTGGTAGACCGCGTGGACCAGGCTGGCTGGGGTTGCGGGTGGTAGTTGGCTGGCTGCGGTTGGCCTTAGGCCGGCCCAGTCAGCTGCCTCCCCTGTTTTTTATCAAAATCTTTTTCTCTTTCTAATTTAAAAGTATTTTGTAGATAGTTTTATACGATAAAAAAATAGAAAATTTGGGGTATAAATTTGAAAAAAAGAGGGGAATATTGTACGAACAAAAGTAGAGTTTTAATTAAAATAATTTTAGGAACAAAAATATGCAAGATGTTGTAAGGATGATGCAACAAAGAAAAACAATCAATTTCTAATTAGGGGTTTTTCTGGGATGCTACAATCGACATGACTAGAAGGAATCTTGACCCAAGGTCAGCACGAGGTACGGGGAAAGGAGGGTGAGTATTGTATCTTCTTGTATCGTATTGATCTTCGCCACACCACTAACAAAGAGTTCTTGCCCCAAGTAGAAATTGTCCACACCACCAACATGAGGTTGTTACTCACGTTCTTCAAGAAAACCCTCCAAGAAGCAAAGGCGAAAGTAAAGGCCCCAAAGATAAGGCCACATCTAACTTCCATGGCGACGTTCGGTTCAGATGCAGGAGAAAAAGAGGTTTGTAGATGCGTTGCCTTCACTGTTTCTATCCTGATCCGTATCCTGTACGTACGTAGTTTCTGTTTGTAGCGTGATCGGATACCGAGAGAGGTTGCATCATGGGCCAGGGCCCAAAGAAATCCGGCCATAGGTACCTGACCCAGTTAGGCTTCGGAGTCCTGATGACGAAACGAGGAATTCATCCCGGAACAAAAACCCATCTTTGCGTCGTCCACGACGGTTCATCGCACGTAGCCACGGGATCAGGCCAGGGTGCCGCCTCTAGATATCAGATCGAACAACATCAAACCAGTCCGTCCCAAGCTCGATTGAACCGAAAACGCCTGCGCACCGGCTGCCACGCTCTGGATGCACGCACGGCAGAGGAGTCTGAGAAGAACACGAATTCGTCGATCGATTCAAACAAGAGGACAACGTCAGGGATTCAGATTGACACGATTGCCTGCATATAAGCTCCGTCTTGCTCCTACGAAGACGAGTTCGCCCAGGAGGAGCACCGGGCTGCGGCGCTTAATTACCAGAGGACATGCGCCAACTTGGAGCTGTAGCAGCTGTGGCGAATCAACACTGCCGTGTTGGAGGAGACGTTTTTGCCGACGACGGCGGACTCGCCGATGAAGATACTGCTGGTATGGTCCAGGAGGATTTCCTTGCCTATGGCGGCGGCACGGTGGATGTCCACGACGACCCTGCGAGCTCAAGGGCGCAATGATTTTCATTAGGTCCCACGGCCGTAGTGAACCGGAATTGATATCAACGCATCGCTCAGCTGTGCACCGTGCACATACGCTTTATGATTCATCTTGCATTATCGGGCCAATGGTTCTGTTGCTCTCACCAATACAAATCGGAAACTGTCAGGTTATCCTATCCAGCTGTGCCTAAGGAGAGGCGCCACTGCGCGTGAAAAGATCCAGGAGGAGACATGATTCAGGGATTTTATGTTCCCTGTAAAGACGAAGCAGCATGGATACATGCATAGGTAGTTAGGTACATATGAGCAAATAGGAATCGGCAGAAAAACAGAAGGTTCGTGTGCGTACTGATCGCTTGACAGGAATAGCATGAGCACACGCTCCTTGCAAATTTTCAATGAATATATTGTAGCTACTAGATAGGTTGTATTCTTTTGATAATCCAGCTGCATGAATTTTAATCAATATCAGATATACTGAATTGCACCCCATGCCTAAACTTACCGTTCTGCAAGTTTGTATTTTTTCATAACGTACTATATTTTGTGATTGTAGATTATAAAATAAAATAGGTTGAGATGAGGATGGTTGGATGCTCGTCGGAAAGATGACACAAATGTATATTAGGTATAGATTATATACTCAAAAATGGAATGTGCCAATGTTTATAGTCTAGAAGTTGATTTTTTTCATTCCCGTTGCAACGCACGGGCACTTTTGCTAGTATAGTATATTATAGTAATATTTTAAATCTACCCAAATTACACGATAATTGTTTGATCACAAAAATACATTCTTGTTGTTTAGACACATATAATATGTCAGCATCTTGTTAATTCACTATACGTTTTCACATAACCGCGGAAACAAGTTAACTCATATATGATAGAATGTCAAAAAAATTCTTCAAATTACCATATTATTAAATAAGTGGAGTATTTTACTAGATAGTCGCTCACATAAAAGGACCCAATGCACAAGTTTTTTCCTTATTCATTTGTTTTAGTTTTCTTTGGATGCGTTCAAATTTAAGTCAAAACGGACAACATGGGAATTATAGGTAGTGGTTAGAGTTCTTGAAATCACCTTACTGATATCGCATTGGACACTTCTACATCATCCTAAAAAGATTCTGCTATTTTTTGACCGATCCGTATGTTAGCCTTGGTTAATATTTTAAACTGGACTGCATGTCCAACTGGGCATCATGTGGCAAGTGTGATCTCATTGCATGTGCGGATGTGCACTGCCAGTTGTGTTGAGTTGTCAGGTCCAATCATTACTTTCTCTACCATAAAGGCTAGAGATTTGACATAGTAATATCTTTTCTCCACGGTGTTGGCATTTTCTCAAAGAACCTTCTCAAATCTAGCATTGTACCAACACTTAGCGAGCCACACCATTTGGGGTGTGAAAGCTTTTGCCCTATTCCCTTTTTCAAAGCGTAATAGTGTGGTTCAAATCCTGTTTAAAAGGTCACTTTTAACTCAAGTCCGACCATCCAATTTAGGTCGATGCATATGAACTCTTCGCAATGTCATGTGAACGTTGCATAAATTAACTCCGTAGGAAGGAGGCATCATACGGACTCTGCGCAACACCAGTTGGCTAGGCTCGAATCCAGCAACAAATTTAATGCAAAGAATGGCTGACAACTTCCCAAGAATTTAATTAGGGTGTCAGCATTGTGATCAGAGCATAATGCTAACCATAGTTGTCAGTATCCCGATACGTATCGTAGTATCTTACGATATTACGATACTACTGTTGACAATCCATACGTATCGTGATCGTATCTTAATCTGGTAGTATCTTACTCGTATTGCGATACGTATCATATATAGTATGGTTGTCAGTATCCCAAGAATTTAGTTAGGGTGCCAGCATTGTGATCAGAGCATAATGCTAACCACTAGCTGTAATTTGACTTTCTGAGTGTGGTGATAACCTTTAAGAAAAATATGCTTGATCTCGATTGCGTATGGCAAGTTGTAGAGAAAATAAATGCAAATTTCTCGACAATAATTGATGAGAAAACCTCCTTCCGTCGACTCATAGCATTGGCTTCAGCAATTGCTAGTTGTCCTGGATATGCCTCTCTGCAATGCTAGTATCATACAGTGGCATATCAGCAAAATTATGATGTGGCATTGCAATTATGGGATACTAGATAGTAGTAGCAGGAACGGAATATGTTGTGGCAACAAAATGCATAGGAACTAAGCGCTGATGATACATACGCCAGACCAAAACCAAGCGAAACTGAACATCAATTGCATACCGCCCACGGTAACACAACATCAATGAGAGCACCTCTAGCAGACCCCGCAAAAAAAATTGGGGGCTCAAAAATTCGGCCTCCCAACATACAGATACGCAGGTTGCGAGGGCTTTCCGAGCGCGCCCCCAATCCCGTGCAAGGAG
Organism: Poa pratensis; assembly: GCA_947311845.1. Taxonomy (NCBI): domain Eukaryota; kingdom Viridiplantae; phylum Streptophyta; class Magnoliopsida; order Poales; family Poaceae; genus Poa; species Poa pratensis. The sequence goes on along the minus strand of CAMZMU010000047.1, from coordinate 58,555,174 downwards.
TTGGCGCGAAGGAAGTTTCAGCTCGCTCCCGTTCGCACTCCCCCACCGCCGTCGCCGCCGCGGATCCCGCCGCTCCCCGCCCACTCCGCCCTCACCGGGTGCCCCCGCTGTCCGCCATGGCCGCTCCGAACCCACCGGTGGTCGCCGACCAAGTTCCGCCAGTCGAATCTCGCAATCTCGTCGAATCTGAACAATTTTTGAATTTGAACAAATTTTGAATCAGAACAATTTTTGAATTTGAAATTTTTCAGATTACATTTTATTACTGTAAAACAGATTAGACAAAGTACTTACTACTTTATATCGTTTGATAAAAAAAAAATTAGAAACTGACACAGAGTACTTATAAATTAAGTAGGTAGGGAGCCGGCCCCTACATAAGCATCCTTGTGCCTCCACGCATATCATCACAACACAGCAAAGCAGTAGCACTTCGAACACAGTCACTCATAATACATATACACGCCCAGGTCGGGAGCTGATGGAGATGTTAGCGATGATGAGAGCGCAGAGGGCCCAGGGCCCGGCGACGGTGCTGGCCATCGGCACAGCGACGCCGGAAAACTGCGTTTACCAGGAAGAGTACCCCGACTACTACTTCCGAGTAACCAAGAGCGAGCACCTCGTTGATCTCAAGCGCAAGTTCAAGCGGATGTGTACGTGAAGTTTTCTTATTTAATTATATTTACATTCTTTCCTCACAGTGTCACTAGTGTTTTTCCAGGCCAGCGAAATATTCGTGCGCTAGCGAAGTATTTGGGTTATAGAAAGTTCTTTGCTTGCGAAATACGAAATCATGTATGTGTCTAGTATTAGCCAATTTTTTGTGTGGTAAGACTAACTAATATGGTACATACAGGCGACAGGACGATGATCAACAAGAGGTACATGCACCTGACAGAAGAAATGATCGAGGAGAACCCAAGGATGGCCGAGTTCATGGCGCCGTCGCTAAACGCACGCCGAGGCGTCCTGGGCGACGAGATCCCGAAGCTCGGGAAGAAATCCGCGGAGAGGGCAATCATGGAGTGGGGCCAGCCAATGTCCAAGATATCCCACGTCGTGTTCTGCACTACCACCGGCACAAGCATGCCCAGCGCTGACTACCAGCTTGTCAAGATGCTCGGCCTCAGCCCGTCGGTAAAGCGCGTCATGTTGTACCTGCAGGGCTGCTTTGCTGGTGGCACGGTGCTGCGCGTGGCCAAGGATCTGGCGGAGAACAATCGTGGTGCGCGTGTCCTAGTTGTTTGCGCGGAGATGAATGCCATGTACTTTCGTGGGCCCTCGGCGGCCCATCTCGACGCCTTGGTCGGGCAGGCGCTCTTTGGTGATGGGTCCGCCGCGATGATCGTCGGTGCCGACCCTGAGGTTCCGATGGAGAAGCCACTGTTCCAGGTGGTGTCAGCAAGCCAGACCATACTGCCTGACACAGATGGCTTCATAGAGGGCCAACTCTTGGATGGGGGGCTCACCTTACAGCTCCACAAAGACGTGCCGGTGGCCATCTCGAAAAACATCGAGAGCGCGCTTGTGTCCGCCTTTGCGCCGCTAGGCATCACTGACTGGAACTCCATCTTCTGGGCATGTCATCCTGGTGGAAAGGCCATCCTAGACATGATTGAGGCCGAGGCCAGTCTCGAGACGAAGCGGATGAGGGCTTCCCGTCACATCCTATCAGAGTATGGAAACATGTCAAGCGCTTGCGTCCTCTTCATCCTTGATGAGATACGTAAGTGCTCGGTAAAAGAAGGCATGGCCACTACCGGCGAGGGCTTGGACTGGGGTGTGCTTTTCGGTTTTGGCCCTGGCCTCACCGTCGAGACCGTCGTGCTCCGCAGTATTCCTATCGCCACACCATGATCCACCAGCTGCTAGAAAGGCCGCACTTCCTTTGCTTTTTCCTTAGGCGGTACGTCAAACCAGGAACATTTTATTAGGAAAGAAGTACGGAGTAACTATGTTCACAAAGGAGTTTTAAAAAGCGGAGATATTCGCCTTATTTGTTTCTAGTGACAAAGGACATATTTTGTTTTGGGTTTTTTTTTTTTTGACAGGAATATGGAACTTTATTGATCAAATAACATCATTACAAAGTACTTTCCGGATATCCACATGGGTCGGAGGGAGTATTATAGTAATATTTTAAATCTACCCAAATTACAGATAATTGTTTGATCACAAAAATACATTGTTGTTGTTTAGACACATATAATATGTCAGCATCGGGCAGAAGCAGGTACTGCTTGTCCTTATGAATAAGAGGGTGTTTGGTTAGGCTTTTAACTTGGCTTTTGGCTTTGGCTTATAAGCCCAAAAAGCACCTAAATAGGTGCTTTTAGCTTTTGGCTTTTGACTTATGTTACACTATGCTATAAGCCAAAAGTCAAAAGCCAAAAGCACATATTTAGGTGCTTTTGTGGCTTATAAGCCAAAGCCAAAAGCCAAGAAAAAAGCCTAACCAAACACCCTCTAAGCATTGCATTGCATAGCCACTCTGCAATCATCTCCCTATGTGCAGAATCGGTTTCAAGATTTTCCTCGTGGAAGTGAAACGGATCAATGACTGCCAATATAGGCGCCTTGTTCCGTCTAGCCTCTTTAGGTTGGTACAACGCCCAAAGCCTTACCAGCGAGCCACCTAGCATACCCAGGTTGAACATGCAGAAGATGTGCGCAAACTCCAGAGTGAACTTGCACGTGAAGTCTTCGGCAAAGAAGTTGTAATCATTTGGCGCCTTAACCGTGAAATGTGAGGTATTGCTGCCTTCAGTTTCAAGCTTCAGAATGATATCATGTAGAACCTTCATTCTAGTTGAAAGGAGGGCGTAATCATCATGAGGTACCAAAGGCTGACCCGGAATATGCCTTCCCCGCCATTGACCTCTCTGTTGCTGTCCTTCTACGGTTAGTGCTGCGTTGTTTACAGAACTTTGATCCAAGCGTTTCCTTCTATTTTTCTTTTTCCACTTCTGCGTCTCCTCTTTGGCCTCTGCACCCAAAACCGCTGAAGAAGACGGCTTGGATGTCGGGAGCAACTGCATCGCTGTCTTCGGCCACATTATGCCATAGCCCTTGCATTGACCAAGTGTGAGGCATTCTGGTGGGGGGGGGGGGGGGGGGGGTGGGGGGGATGATCTATCACCAGATTGTTGAAGTTCTCGAGCACCTCAACCACATCCATCATCGCCATGTGTGTTGGTAAATCCACACAGTTGGTCTTGTTCTGCGCCAGTTTTGGGCACACTCGACCATGTGCAACCACCACCATAGTGTCGCGGAGATCCGCTCTGAACATTAGATGGCACATAGTAATTTCCTGTGGAACATATATAATGTGAATATTTCAGAGCCAGCACCATGAAAAGGCTAAAACCAGTATTATTGCACAATGGGGTTGAGCCGGCGACGCTTACAGTGATGCCATCGATTGGAGTTAGCAACTCATGGGCAAAGACATTGACTGTGGATGGGGATGCCTCAGATGATCCATGCATGACAGGATGCAACGGAGGAAGTCTTATTCCCAGAATTCTTTTTCGCAATGTACATGTCAACACGTCTTCCACCATCTGCTGCAAATCATGCGCAGACTCTTTCCTGGATCTCCTCCTCAGCATCGCAAGCTCAGGGGATTCAGGAAAACATTCCTTCGATGGAGCCCCATAACCAACGCCTCTCACCCGGCCACGAGCCTCCGTCCCGCCAAGAGCCTGCCCAAGAGGATCTTCCCACCTCTCGCTATTGACAGATTCCTGGGAGCTCTGATATGGAGACTCGTATATTTTTCTCTGCAAGTGACATGATGCAGGTGTTCAAAACAATTTAATGTTAACAAGTAATAAGCTAACCTAGGGGATGTAAGCACAAACAACTAATCACCTACACCAGGAACAAAGGTTGACCTACAGAATCACAGTAACATGTATGAAGGCATAGTATCAAACAGAGTATAAAACCGGACAATCACTCAAATTGACCAAAGAAATAGAGATTTTGCCAATGAACCAGCCAATAGAAATATCTACTGCAAACTTATAGTGAAGGGCTTACTAGATGATCGTGCACATCCCTGGCTTTCTCGATTTGGAAGGACAGTTGACCCGTCACCACGTCATACTTTGTGCGGGCCCTCACAAAATCATTTCCACGCCTTCCTTGAGGTACTTTAAAGGTGGATCTTTCCTAGCCTGAGACGCGGTTGCATCTTCTTTGTCCCACACTTTCCTCTTCCCATTGTAACCACGGCTGCCAAGGTTGTGGTTCATCTTGCTCTTCTTTCGCATCTTCTTCCCCCACTCACTTTTGTCCTTGAATTCAGGGTCCTCGCGAGAAAGAATGAACTCTTCCCCCTGAAACTCTTTTATTTGAGGCCACTTCTTACTTATAATGCTCTCAAAATCTTCATTCTTCATGTTATTTGTCGTGCTTCTCCACGTGCTCAATGCTTTAACCATCATGGACAGAGCTTTTTTTGTGATTATCTTCATTTCATCTTCACCTTCAATCTGCTCAAAATCGTATCTGTTGAACAACACTTCCAAGAGGAATCCCCTCAGGGTTCGCAAACTCTTTCGCCATCAAGTTCATGCATGTTATCGGCACATGATCACGCACAATGACACCTGTTGCGTTGCTGTAACCCCTTGCAGCCTTTACTGGACTGACAGGAAGACCTGTGTTATCAACTCGGGTGACCGTGTAGACATCATTTGTCAAATGGTTTGATCTCCTATGTTTGCGCCGCTTCTTTTTCTTAGCTTCCTTCTTCGGCATGGCTTGAGAGCCAACAACGACCACCTCGTTTTCAGTATCGGTCAAGTTATGTAATGCACAGTCTCTATCAGATGCAGAGTCGTCGGGAGAGCCGCTAAACTCCTCTTGCTCTTCTGTCTCATCCAAAATCTGTGTTTGTTTCTGGGAGAAAGATTTGGACATTCTACATTGAAAAAGAACCGAAATATGTCATAGCAATAGTTAAATAGTGTGTAGACATGTAATTAAATAATAAGTATGAACCCTATTAACAGATAAGTGAAATAAACCAATTGTACCGCTCAAATATTGGAGAAAGTTACATAATAGACTTAATTAGCATGAAACTGGATATACTTATATCAATCAGCAGCTATCCATGAATGGTTTAGTTATCCTACATATATGATCGTCCTTCTAGTGTAGCAATGATGGTTCATTAGCATGATTCACTAAGGAACATAATTATGAACATATAGTGCACAGGACCAGTTATGGGACATGCAATCAGTCAAATAACAGTAGAATAATTCATTATCGTTACAAGAATAGTAATGAACATGGATACAAAAGCAAACAACATAGAATTCAATTCGCAAAAGCAAACTTATGAAACTGAAAACACAAGGACGGATAGGATTGGCCGATACCCCTTCATGTCTTTCAACCCGAAGGGGTATCGGCCAATCCTGGCCATCCTTGTGTCTTTAGCTTCATAAGTTTGGAGGAGAGGGGGGGATGATGGCCTGCAAGAGTACATATCAGTTGTAGCTAGTTTCAAAAGTAAGAGTATCGAATCCACGGAGAGCTACTAGTAATGGTCGAAATGCCCCTTGCTACTATCTATCAAAGGCTACTTGTAAGTCGCTCCTTGATCTCAAGTAAGAGTGTTTGAAAGAGAGTTGTTCGATCGCAATAAAGTAAATAAAGCTGTAAAAAGTAACGAGCGCAGTAGGGACTGTAAGGGAACTCAATAAGGCGAAGTGTTCTCGGGGATTTAGGATCCACCTCTAGCATCTTATATTTACTAATTGGAGGCCTCATACGAGGCTCCACATTAATCCTCAGAAAGCTGAGGTAATTAGCCATCCGATCTCCCTATTAATTATTTACAACCGTTGATGAAATCTGAAGAGTCCTCCGCAATTGTCCCACCAGCAGCTCACGATATCACCTAAGTTTCAACCAATCTGCCGGATCCGCGGCCCTCCAGCTTATTCTGGGTGTATCCCCCGATCTCCCCCACGACCGCCTCCTCCAATGATCACCTCCATCGATTTGACTGGCCGCCGTCAAATCGAGAAGTTGCCGTCGCCGGAAACCCCTTACAGCTCTCCTCTCACCCTCCCCTCCGTCTGGAAGAAGCTACGCTGCATATTCTACTGCTACCTACATGAACAGAGGCTCTTTGTTGGCAGGAGCCCATCGACCAGAGACACGCGAAGATGTTCTGAAACAAGCCTGGACCACAATCGTATGATCGTATCCTCAACTTTTTGAGAAAAATCGTGACACAAGAAACCTGTGTATTATTTGATTTACTTGGTGTAGTTCTGGGATTCAGTACACAGCAATGGAGAGAGGAGCGGAGAGCTTTGGATCAGAAGATGGGACAGGATGGATACACGTCAAGAAGAATAGGCATGTACACATGTAGTGCTAATCATAAATTATAGCAAAGAGAGAAGGGGATATCCAGAGTGGTCAGTACGTGTGGCAAGGCTGCCGATGGCATCGCCGGCTCTGGATAATCACGGCTTTGACGGCTGCGTCGCCTTCGACTTTTGACAGCTAAGTCTGCAAGACAGCTACCAGGTGTTTTTCATGGAGCTACAAGGTGACTCCGATTCATCCTTCCTTTTTCTTTCCAGATAATCCATTGAGCTGAACTAGAATTGTTTCTTGACTTATGCTTGCAAGCACACCGAGAGATGGGAGAACTTACCTGATCAATTGGTCAGCGAGGGGAATATATATAACTGGATCGCATTATTGGTATTTTGACTCTCTCTTTGATATTCAAATTTGAAGATCTGCTCTGCGATCTCAATGGAATAATGCAGTTCCTAAACATGGTGCCTGTAATCCATGCTGCAACCATCTAAAAATGTCACAACTCAAATCTAGACTCCCATGATCCGCAAGGAGCAGATGTACTGATTGCAGTTTGAAGCAGATCAGATACCTGAATGCTCATGGGACTACAGCAAAGTCCTCCCAACTATCCTCTGACCCTCCTCTGAAAAGATCAGTTATGAGCATAATAACAAGAAGGAGAGGAAGCAAAACCCTGGGTGATGCGTGGCCTGTCTGACGGCAGCCTCATCGGCATTTCACGGTTAATTTACGCACAAATGCATAAGTGGATATCATCTGTGTTTTCCATATATTCTGTTGAAAATTTCGTGAGGTGTCCTGAGAATCCTGTCCATTGATGGTTTGGTCTGAAAACCAGACTGATCGAAACTCCACTGATGTTAATTAATGTCACTCTTTGTTATAATATTCCAGATTTTATATCTTGAGTCGATGTGGTCTTCCATATTGTCATGCTTCCATTTATCTAATTTTTCATCTAACTGTTGAAGTAGTCACTTACAGGAGTGCAGTATGAAAGTGTTAGGGGATAACATGCTATCCAGTGTTACTAGGAGTTATATTACTGGAAGTATTATATAAATTTTTTGTTATTTTTTTAGGCTTGCTCTCATATCTGCTGACCCACAAGGGTTCCATGAAATCAGCTACTTTACCAACACCTGCTTCCACATATGTTCCCTCTACCTTTTCACTTCTCTTCATGATGATGGATGCAATCAGTTGGTATGTATCCAGCAGTACTTTTTTATACCTGCGGCAATACAACAAAGAAAACTTAAGTGCCTCATCATGTTGCTGCCATAATTAGTTCTCTAGAAATTTGTAGTGCTCCAGATCAGATTACTAACCACTGAATGTCCTCTATTTTAAGTTACAATGCAGGTCAAATCATTCATATTAATATCCGTAAGTTCAGAATTAGAAGATGGGTCACAGGTAACATGATCCGGCCGATGGAACTTCAGAATTACAGGTAGAGTCGCAGGTAAAATGATCCGACTGATGGCTTTGTGTATGAAATAAAAACATACTGGATATGATAGCTCAACGCAACAGCAGGACATATTGGTACGAATTCATAGTAGTTGGTCTCATAGTTTGACCAATGATATAATGATTGCTGTTGCAGTACACTACGTGTTGTACGTGTGAGTAAATTGAGCTTTGTGCTTAGCATGATATATACCCATTCAAGCTGGTGACATGGTTTAAAGCATAAATTCTCCCCCTGTATGTGATTGGCATTAGGTTGTGTAACTTCATATATTTTCCATTATGTCTTATATTATATATAAGGTGGTGCAGTGAGTGCAGGACATCAACTATGCTTGACAACTATGGCACTCCATGTTCCATTGTCGCCAATTTGTGCTCTTCTCTTTTGATAGTTTGATAATAACATAATACACTACATTGTGTTATTTTCGAAACAGATAATAAGTAATGCAACATGCTTAATGTCATGTTTCGTCAACACACAACCAAGGTTTTCCATAAACTGAAAAAGGGGTATAGTGATCTGCTGGAACTACAAATATACATAAATACCCTGACAATGCCTAATGGGCATCTGGAAAGTGCTAAAGCAAGAATTTGACAATGTTGATCTGGCATGCACGTTGGGGAATGGTACTGAGTTAATTCTATCCATCTTCACTGTTAAAACTTAATTATACCGAGTTCATAATTTTATACTGAATTTAAATGGACTAACCCAGTAGATCAGCCTCATATTTATCGGCAATATGCATAAATGCCGCATGGAGGATGAGATGATTATCAACTGGGGATGCATGGATATTCTTTTAAGGAGGATCTGACAGTCAAGAATGGGTATCATGAATCGCATTGGTTCATCACTTCGTATAGTGTCCAATCCGTTAGCATAAATCTTGGTGATATGCAAATAATCCGGTTAGCTGCAGGAACGTCTTTTTTTGCATCAATTTTACGTCCCTGATAAAAAATAGTAGACCCAACGATGGATGGAACCGTGTTGGTGTATGCTAGCTTATGCTAGCAGATATGCAATAATAGGTTTCCTCATATATTCAGTAGCTGTATTGTTTGTCATGTTCATTTTCACCCTACATATATAGCTATATTTCCACATTAGATTACTAAATAGTTTTGAATATAGTGTCTATTTCTTATGTTTCTCTTAAGAGCCATGTTTAGTGTGTTTAGCAGAATGTATGTTGTTCATTGTCACATGAATGTTGAGAGATGAAACAAACTGTTTTGTTTTTAATGTTTCAATTCGTGTATACAACTCTTCCTTAGAAGGAAATCTCACCATTTTCGAGATTGAACCCAAATTTTTCGTCAAGGGTCATAAATTATCTAACTACATACATATATAGTACGCAACTGTTTCTGCAAGGATGAAAGACATAGTACATTTTCTTGCAAATAAAAAAGCACATATGGTGAGCAACAATTGATCACACATGTGATCTATTACAAAAAGGTTTTATATGCTTGGACGAATTATGCTTATGTGAACATGTAGTATTATTGCAGCATAATGTATATTTCTAATAGAATAAGCGGAGAAGCTGTCGGAGAAAGAAATGATGCCAAAATTACTTAGCAATATGAGACATCAAACTAAAAACATGTGCATATGCATTTGGTTTTGTGCAAACCATTCTCTTGAATAAAAAACAGCTTTTAACATGTATTAGTTCAAATTATTAAATGTCTTTTTGAGAAAAATAAAAAACTTAATATATATCCAAATTTATGAAATTGGTATACTCAAAAGTACCACAGCCCGTGCGAATGCACGGGTTGTCGACTAGTTTGTACTAATCATGATTAGGATAAACCTATGTCTTTAGTTATGTTGTGTGTGGAGAGAGCTCCATAATAAGATGTGCCCAAACAATCGCCGGTCATCACATCTCTAAATAACCACAGCGGCTAGCCTTCTGCAAATCACATATTGACTATCGCTATTAAGAGTTTCCCCATGGTTTGAGTCTCTCTTTAATCCTTCTTATCAATTAAGGGTTTCCCCATATGGTAAGGCTCGATGCGGGTACTGTCACTCCCCCGCCGTGTGCGCATGCCATACTTCAAAGAATAATTCCCTCTCTCATCCCGAAGGCAAATGTTACATGGTGCACTTCACATAACATCGAGAGAGACAATTAACACACAATCACATACTATAGTTATAGATCATCTTTATTTCATCTCATAATAGTGCTAGGGTTTCTCCATCTCCCCAAGAACAAGGGAACTACTCACACATGGAAGCAATCAAGAACATCATCATAATCTTATGGATGAAATGAAGGTAAAAGTATGAACTCAAATACAAATCCACAATAGCAATTGGAATTACAGCTAAAGGGATGATCCGTGTAGCGGTGTGGATGATGCCTTCTCTCAAGTTCCTCCTCCGGATCTCTTTCGGTGGCGGTGTTTCGGTGTTCGTGGTGGTTGTGAATGTCGGATCTCAGATCCGTCTGCACGGGGTGAAAGTATTTGACGAGGCGGCACTCCTGGTAGGTCGTTGATGCATGTAAAATGCATACATGAACTTTGGAGTTTGTTGACATGATTACCCACATATTTGCATCATATGTAATGTTATATCCATGTTTTACATTGATTTTTGGGGATTTACCAATGATCCCCTTTATTTTGGTTATAACCCTGCAGGGCAGAAAAACCCTGTTTTCAATGTTTTTGATGTTTCAGGACCTATACGAAGTCAAATGGACCTGAGATTTTAGGGATGTCATTTTTATCCACGAGAAGCATCTGGAGCACAAGGACCTCACAAGATGGGCCCTGATGCCCAAAAGAGGGCAGGGGGCGCGCCCAGCCTAGGTGGGCACGCGAGCCCCCCTCTTTTGCTCCTCGGCCGTCCGATTGCCTTGATTCTTTCGCCCACGGAGTTCTCTTGACCTAAAAACCCCTATATAAGGACCCCATGGGGCGTCCTCGACACAGAGCACACCAGAGACGAAAACACCACCAAACAGAGTCAGATTCAGCCAAGATTGGAGGGGAAACTCCGCCGGAGCCGCCTCCGGAGGGATCTCCATCTCCTCCAACGCCTCCAACATCATCACCATGATGAAGAGGGAGTAGTCCACCCCTGGACTATGGGTTTGTGGTAGTAGCTTGATCTATTTCTCTCTTGTTCTTCATAGATCTAGTACCATATGAGCTGCCCAACATGATTATGGTCATATATGTAATTCCTATGTGGTGGATCTTTATTCCATGATTTGATCTATGAGATTGGAACCTATTTTGTGTAAGATGTATTGATAGATGTGTCGGGGGAATGATTAACCCGCGACTTAAGGCTGCGCTATCATTATTGGGCCACGTGAAAGATGGGCCAATCTCGCATCGCGACTCCATAAAGGAAAGTTCCAGAAGGTCGGTGCAAACTTGCCTTGGAAGACAAGAAAGATAATCAGGCTTCGTGTAGAACTCTTGTAACCTGACGAGCCTCTGTGTATATAAAGAGGACTCGCAGGACTTAGAGCGGGTCAAGCTATCAAGCCCTAAACCCTAGCTCATACGGCGAGTACCAGATCGGATCGCCTCCATTGTAACACCTCGATTATCATATCAATACCAATCTAGGGTAGGCAGGAAGTAGGTCTTTTACCTCACATTGAGGGGGCCGAACCTGGGTAAATCTGTGTTGATCTTTGTTCCTGCGATCCCAAGCTCGGAGATGCTTGACTCGCGTAATCCCACACCTACGAAGTCATCTATGACACCTGACGTGACAAACCCACGACAGTTGGCGCCCACCGTGGGGCCTGCGGTCAAGAGCGTCACGTTCCGCGCAGGATCCATGAAGGGAGCTGAAGATCTTGTTGGCCGTATCATCACGGTCAATGGCACACCCCTCATCGACGATTCAAGCTGGGGGCCGGAAGCAGATTACTTGGAGACCGGCCACGTCATCCCTTTGGATCCATCAACGTCTTCGTCGGCTTCATCGGTGGCAGGTCCATTAGCTCGGTCCAAGAAGGCGATTCAGTAGAAGAAGTCGCCGATGATGGGGAAGAATCCGTGAAAGCATGGACTCGCAAGAGTTTGGGTCCATTATACCTGCCTTTGAAGAAAGTTGCTGGGGTTACCCACCAGAAATCGCATTATCACCAGATCGAGAGACGGCGCAAGTCGCGGTTTACACGACCGGAGGAGCAGGCGCATCAGGAACTGCTGGAGAAACCGAGGCATCGGCACCCCCAAGCAACCCACTTCTTGTCCCCGTGTCAGCCACGAACGCCGCCCTCCGTGCAACAGAAATTGAGGCCGCCAGGGCCGAGCTCCTGTATGAGGTTCGAAGGATGGAAGAAGAGCGCCGCAGGCTCGATCAGATAAACCAAGGAATCCAACAGGAGCGGCAGAGAGTAGCCGCGCTGGCTGCGACTCAACGACAGGTTGACCCGCAAACACAATGCGCGCGACTCAACCAACAGTGGAAATCCCGCTCACTCCAGCCGCGGGAACGGGAATCCAGACGACTGCGGAAGGAAGGGTACCAACAAATCAAGAGACCCAGCAACAACCAAGGAGGTTTCACACCCCGCAGGGCCATTACCAGAACCCTGTCGATAATATGTATGCTGCGGCTAATATCTTGACTCAGATGGTACCAACAGGCGATGACCCGGTCAATGCTGAGGCGCGGCGCGCGATTCAGATGCTAAGTACGGCAGTCCTGCAACAAGCCAATAGGGCGGAAGCCGAAGCACAGCTGCCCCTCGTACCAGCCAATCACAGGATTGCAGCAGAAAGAAGCGTCCAAAGCAGGCCACCAGAGAACGTATCAGGAGTCGCACAGAGGCAGCAGGAGCAAGTCGCAGAAGCGCAGGCGAATATGCCAGTGGTGCAAACGCGGCCCGCAGATAACCCCGCGGGCGCGCCCACAGCCCTGTCCTCGCGACTCAAGGGACCGGCGTGTTTCACTGAAAGGATCAGATCGGAACCTTTTCCTGAAGATTTCAAAGGGCCACGCAAGGTGGCAAACTACAACGCCAGCATGGATCCAACCACCTGGCTGAACAATTACGAGATGGGGATGAGCATTTTGAACGCCTCAGAGGAAATATGTGCAAGGTACCTCAACATGATGCTAGAAGGTGCAGCGCACATATGGCTGCAAAATTTGCCTCCCAACTCTATAAATACTTGGGAGGAACTGAAGGATGCCTTCGTTAAGAACTTCCAAGGAACTTGCAAACGACTCTGCAATATAGAAGATCTAGAGCGTTGTGTCCAGAAGGAAGGCGAGTCAAGTCGCCATTGGATGAAAAGGGTGGCAGAAATAATACACTCCTCAGATAATATACCACCAAGCTCAGCCGTCCTGGTGATGGAGAAAAACTGCAAGTTTGAGCCGCTGATTCATAAGCTGGGTCGCATGAAGGATAAAGTCAAGAGCCTCAGCGAGGTGATGGCTGCGGCTAACAAATATGCCGGCTCAGATAAAACCAGAGACGCGTCAGACGGAGAAGAAGAGGAGGTTGCTGCCAAAGGAAAGAAAAACTCCAACAAGCCCCAGCAGCAGCAAACAAGCCACAACAACGCGAATCAAAACAAACGCAAAAACGAAGATGGTCACTCAGGGCTCGTCGCCAATGCGCGTGGAGGATTCAGAGGCCAGCGTGGAAGGGGTCGAGGATACGGCTCCCGTCCAATCAATATGCAAGAAGTTTTCAACCGGCCATGCGACCTTCATGCGACAGGTGATGGACGGCCAGCGGACCATACCAAGGCGCAATGCCACTATTACAAGAAGTGGAAAGAAGAGAGCCAACACAACGGGGGGAATTCCCATGAAGGAAACCCTAGTGCGGCTCATAACACAAATATTGGGCAGCACGGCGCGAGTAACCCCAGGCAAACGGGGCAGTATCACACAATAGTTATCGATACCTCCAAAAGGGAAGAGAAATTGAGCCGCAGAAGTCAGCAGGTGAACGCCGTGATACCAGCAACACCCAATTGGTTAAGGTGGTCAGAATACGCAGTAACCTGGAGTCGCGACGATCACCCGCCACAAGTACGGGAACCTGGCAAGTTGGCACTGGTTGTGGCACCGTACGTTGCAGGATACAAGCTGACCAAAGTGCTTATGGATGGAGGAAGCAGCATTAATATCTTGTACTACGATACGTTCCAGCGTCTAGGACTCAAGGATTCCAGCCTGCAGCCCACGTCAACAGTGTTTCACGGCATTGTCCCAGGAAGGTCCGCACGGCCAGCGGGGAAAATAACCCTAGGGGTAACTTTTGGGACAGAAGAGAACTTTAGAAGCGAATTCCTATGCTTCGAAGTGGTAAAATTCCAAAGCCCATATCACGCCTTGTTTGGAAGAACGGCCTTTGCTAAGTTTATGGCCAGGCCATGCTACGTGTACCTACAGTTGAAGATACCAGGACCAAAAGGGGTCATCACAGTGTACGGAGATAGAGAAAAAGCGATAGAATGTGAAAAGGGAGATGCGGCCTTCGCAGAATCCGCCTGTGCCGCGGAAGAGCTAAAAGGTTATAAGTCGCAGGTGGACCCAAACGACATGAGTGTAGTTACCACGCCATCTGCCGAGCCACCAATGAAATTCAAAGCGGCCCAGGACACTAAGCAGATAAATCTTGTTCCTGGCGACTCATCCAAGCAAACCAGCATTGGAGCACACATGGAAGAAGAGCAGGAGAAGGCCCTCGTCGCTTTTCTCCAGGAAAATAAGGACATCTTCGCATGGAAGCCGTCAGATATGCCAGGGGTACCAAGAGAATTAGCAGAACATAGCCTCAAAGTGAACCCTGCGGCTAAACCAGTGAAGCAGCCACTACGGCGTTTCCACGATGATAGGAGAAAGGCAATAGGAGAGGAAATAGCTCGCTTGCTGGCTGCAGGATTCATCACGGAGGTATACCATCCGGAATGGGTGGCAAACCCAGTGTTGGTTATGAAAAAGAACGGTACGTGGCGAATGTGCGTTGATTACACCAGTCTTAACAAAGCTTGTCCAAAGGATCCATTTGCTTTGCCGCGAATCGACCAAGTGATTGATTCAACTGCTGGGTGCGAGCTGTTATGCTTTTTGGACGCCTATTCAGGCTACCATCAAATCAAGATGAAGAGGGAGGACCAAGAAAAGACGTCCTTCATCACACCCTTTGGAGCTTTTTGTTATGTCAGCATGCCCTTTGGGTTGAAGAACGCAGGTGCGACTTACCAAAGATGCATTCAGAATTGCTACATGAGCAAATAGGTCGCAACGTTCACGCCTACGTGGATGATATTGTGGTTAAGTCGCAAGTTAGCCAGGATCTTATTAGTGATCTGGCAGAGACATTCACAAATCTCAGAAAATACAACATGAAGCTCAACCCCACAAAGTGCGTCTTTGGAGTACCAGCAGGAAAGCTATTGGATTCATAGTATCAGAAAGAGGCATTGAGGCCAACCCTGACAAGATAAAGGCCGTGATGGATCTCCAAAAGCCAGAAAAGATAAAAGATGTGCAGCGACTTACCGGTTGCGTAGCAGCTTTGAGTCGCTTTATATCAAGATTGGGAGAGAAAGCACTACCTTTGTACAGACTGTTGAAAAAATCAGACACCTTCGTTTGGGACGCAGAGGCCGACGAAGCTCTGACAGCCTTGAAACATCAATTGACAAATGCTCCAGTTCTGGCGGCTCCAAAGGATAAAGAGCCATGCTACTATACATAGCGGCAAATTCCCGTGCTGTGAGCGCTGTCATGGTTGTGGAGAGACAAGAACGGAAAGGAATACCCTGTCCAGAGACCAGTATATTACGTGAGCGAAGTCCTCACAGCTTCCAAACAGCGTTACCCACAGTGGCAGAAGTTGGTGTTTGGAGTGTTCATGGCGAGTCGCAAGCTGAAGCACTACTTCCAAGAACATCCAATAACTGTGGTTAGTTCAGCACCGTTGGCAGATATCATCCGTAATCGAGAAGCTACTGGAAGAGTCGCTAAGTGGGCGATCGAGTTGGGACCACATCACATCAGCTACGAGCCGCGCACATCAATTAAGTCGCAAGCCCTTGCAGATTTTATTAACGATTGGACAGAAATCCAAGTCGCTCCTAGCATGGCAGAAACCAAATACTGGACCATGCATTTTGATGGGTCAAGACAGTTGCAAGGCTCGGGGGCTGGAGTTGTTCTAACATCTCCCAAGGGAGACAAGCTGCGGTATGTGTACAGATACACTTCAACTGCACAAATAACGTGGCGGAGTACGAGGCACTGCTTCATGGTCTACGTATAGCAAAGGAGATGAACATCAGTCGCATACGCTGTTTTGGCGATTCAGACTTGGTGGCACAGCAGGTCTCTGGAACGTGGGACAGCAAGGATGCGAACATGGCTGCATATAGAAGAGAGGTGGACAGAATTGCTGGACATTTCACTGGATACCAAGTTGAACATATTGATCGGAGACAAAACGAAGCTGCAGATGCCCTGTCTCGGCTTGGATCCAACAGACAGTCAGTCCCACCCAATGTTTTCCTGGATGAACTGCACAATCCATCAGTCAAACCTCCAGCAGAGATTGACATTGCAGAGCCAGAGGACGATTCAACTTTAGTCGCAGCCCTGCATGAACAGCCAGGATGGACAGAGCCATACATGGCATATTTAAGTCGCGGAGTGCTGCCAGACGATGAGATTGAGGCGCGCAAAATCATACGACGATCAAAGGCCTATACAATCATCAACAACGAATTATACAAGCGCAGCGTGTCAGGAGCATTCCAAAGATGTGTCTCACCAGAAGAGGGACGAAAAATCTTGCACGAAATTCATTCAGGCGATTGTGGCCATCATGCTTCGTCAAGATCTTTGGTGGCAAAGGCGTTCCGACATGGATTCTTCTGGTTAACAGCATTAGCAGATGCAGAGCAAATTGTCAGAGTGTGACGGATGTCAAAGATACGCTAGGCAAGATCATATGCCAGCTCAAGCACTTCGCACAATACCCATCACATGGCCTTTTGCCGTATGGGGTTTTGACATGGTAGGGCCCTTCAGACGGTCTTCAAACGGAAAAACTCACCTCCTGGTCATGGTGGACAAATTCACAAAGTGGATAGAAGCAGAACCTGTGGGAGATTGCGAGGCTGAAACAGCAGTCAAGTTCTTGAAGAAGGTCATATTCCGCTTCGGGTACCCCCATAGTATCATTACAGACAATGGGAGCAACACCTCTGAAGGGGCTACACAGATATTTTGCGCAGACAATGGGATAAGATTGGACCTCACGTCAGTAGCACACCCGCAGAGCAATGGACAAGCTGAGCGAGCTAACCAGGAAATTCTCCATGGAATTAAGCCGCGCCTTATTGAAAAGGTCGAAGCATCTCCAGGATGTTGGGTGGAAGAATTGCCAGCAGTACTGTGGAGCTTAAGAACAACCCCTAACAGATCCACAGGATTTACACCATATTTCATGGTCTATGGAGCAGAAGCAGTCATGCCCAGCGACATCATACATGATTCACCAAGAGTTGCGGCTTACATCGAGACAGATAATGAGATAGCTCGGCAAGACTCGGTGGACACATTAGAAGAGGTTAGAGACTTGGCAGCATCAAGGTCAGCTATATCAACAAGACTTGCGACGCTATCATGCCAGATT